>CM052196.1:18785988-18816830 GCA_028455805.1 Lasioglossum figueresi
CGCCACACCAGTAAAAATTGTGTACGCGGTGCGCCTAGAGAATATTTCACTTGAAATAGTAGTACAGCGTTACCGAGGCAAAGAAATTAATTTTTCCAGTTACGGTCTCTTCCACGGAACGGCTTCAATTATAGCAAATCCAGACCAATTGTTCCGGCAAATTTCCCCGAAACGACGCAACGGAGGCTGCGTTAGACCCGAGCTATAGCTATCTGTGTTATAGCGATCCCCGTCGTCTAGCAGACTGCAGCCAAGCCGACGGATCCGAATCTCTTTGTCATAGCAATGTTTACCACCCTCGTGGTATCGTGGACCGTGCGCATAGCCAAACATTAAAGGCCGCGGAATCGCGAGGGCTGCGTCTTTGTCGTTGAAGATGGTAGCCAGCCGAGCTCCGATTGTTGCGCCATCCTTTCATCATCCGCGCACCGAGCCTCCGGCCCGTGAAGAACTTAATTACACGGGCAGAAGACTACGCGAAGGAAGCCTGGCTCAGAAAAGAAAGTAGGATGCCACGTAGTGGGTAGTGGGAGGGGCAAGAAAAGGGGACGAGGAGGCCTGCGAGGCAGTTGCGCGCGGCGGAATGAAGTTTTCCTCGGGATTAACGATAACGACGATAATGAAACCGACTGTCGGCGACGGACGATTATTGTCCGACGTCGGATATTCTCGAATTGCGTCCTTTTCTTCGCAGCCGATTGTTCCTTCTGCGGTCATTGATCGGGAACCCTTAAGGGGGTATTCTGGTTTTCAAAGCCGTTTTTCAACAAATTTTTCGGATGTTTTTCTGGAAAACCATCGAACATGTTGCATTTCGATTTTACAGGGTGTTACCTGTAACGCGACGCACGATTTTTCATCCACTTCCAACCATCTAACAAATAAAGTTCAGAACAAGAGTTGCAGTATATGGAGTGCACAATAGATACAGTGATCCTTCAATCGGTGTCCGGGGTCGCCTGTGCAATCGCAGTCCAGTGCCTACCCACTCCACTGGCGGTCAACGCCGCGCCGCGTCGCAGGGCGGCGATGATTGATCTCGGACGGGTACATCGGTGTGAACCTCTACTAATCGAATTACAAAACTTCTTTATTTTTCATTATTTTTTTATGGGTCTTTCACCATCTTGTTTCTGGCATTTTTCATATTAAAACAAGACTAAAGACGATATAATTTCAATTGTATTTAGTGGTTGTATTGGCGTTGAAAGTTTCGGACGCAACGAAGAACAGCGTATGGGACATTGTTTGAACTGTGTCGGCGACGGCGACTGTCCGCGTCTCTTTCTTTCCCATACGTTGCCCTTCCTTGCGCCTGAAACTTTCATCGTTGATTAAACCACTAAATACAGTTGAAATTACATCGTGTTTAGTATCTTTTTAATCATAAAAATGCCAGAAATAAGTTGGTGGAAGTCCCATAAAAAAATATTGAGAAATAAAGAAGTTTTGTAATTGGATTAGTTGTAGTTCACACCTAGCGGGGTTGCCCCTCAGTGGAGGGGGTAGGCACTCGACAAATTCTGGGTAGGCGGTCGCTCAGAAATAACGCGACTTTACTATACCTCCAAAGTTGCAATACGAAATTCGAAGCGTGATCTTACGGTCTGTGAACTTGCGTTTGACCCTCGTGTTAAATGCCACGAGGATGTTGGTTCGAACATTGTTTTCTACGCTGTAAAATGTACAGGAACGTACACTCAAACTTTCAGAAACATACGGCGTGCAATTTTTCTGAAAAAAAATTCCTTCCACCTTACGCTGTTACTTTAAAGAAAGGTTACCATCTGTATCTGCACTACTATGTCTATGTAAGTTTGAAGAAAATTGTTACTATACTTCGCGTAATAATGATTATTTTTACATTGAAAGAAATTACATACAGGGTGTTACCCGTAACGCGACGCACAATTTTTCACACACTTGCAGCCATCTGACAAAAAAAGTTTAGAACAAGATGTGCAGAGTATGGAGTGCACAATAGACATCATTGAAAAAAATTTCGAGAACAGTTTGTTTTCATGGCAAAATCGAGGTCACCCTGGGTATAAGAAATAGGGCCACATATTTTTTCTTTTTCCCATAATTTCAACTGTAGTTCGTGGTTTAATTGGAGATGATAGTTTCGGGCGCAAGGAAAGACAGCGCGTACCGTGTTTACATGCTGTCCTTTTCTACGTTCGGCTTTCTTTGTACTTTCGGCGCGGTTGGCGCGGTAGACTGTCATAAAAAATTGTTTCTCTACACCAGGCATGTCCAAAATTTGCTCGATCGAAGGCATATTCAAGGGAGACGCCCACTTTACTGTATATTTTCAAGGTTGCGTATTGCTGGTGTACGAACAAAAAATTCGATTTTTTCGATTAGTTTCTTTTTAGACACGCCGTCAGGAATTGTCGTTCTCTTTTGGTTTCACGCAGGGGGTCCGTGCGTCCCAGTTATGAAATCGCATTTGGTCAACAGTGCGCGGCGGTAATGCCGTTGAAACGGCGCTGGCCGTGGTCACCGGGTCCACGAGCGTTCACAAAGGCCGCCGGGGAGTCTGTCCCGGGGCTATTACACCGTTCGTTAACACCGTTGTGTACCGTTCCACGTCTTTCCGACGGTCGGGAAAGTTTGCGTGCCGGGCAACCGCCGGTCAATCAGGACACTTCCTCCTCTTCGTTTCGTCTCGTTTTCTACTCGTTTCTTTCGTTTCTTTGAATCCGGCGCACACGCCCCTGAGCGGTCTCTCGCTCCGAGTTTCTGCTGTTTCGTGTCTGCCTTCCGGGCTCTCTTCGCTTCGATCAAACGCTGCACGAACGAGGCCCCGGTTAGTTCCACGGCAAAACAACTTATGCCGCGTGCTTTGCACTCGACCGGCATTACGGTTTGATCGTTTATAGGGCACGTTTCCTCAGACGTGCGAAGAAGTTGCTCTACTGGACTTAATTAAGGGAAGATTGACCACTCTGCCCCGCCTTTGATGTTGCTCGAATAGCGTGCCTGTGTCGGTGCAGTGTGAAGCGTTCCATTTTTGTTGGATTTATTCTCGGAGATATCGTAGGAATCCTTTTTTATTCAGTCTGTTGTATCTAATAGAAAAGCAATTGATTGTACCCTTGGTTGGTGTGTTGCAATTTCAGGAAAAAACAGTCTCCACTGGTGAATTTTTATCTCAATAACCACTCATCCGATCAGGTTGATTATTATTCTATTTTATGTTTTTGCTGTGAGAAGTTTTTATGTTAACGGAACACTAATTTTTACACCCGAGATAAAAATTTATAAGCCACAGACGATTTTCGTGAAAGTAAGTAAGGGAATGTCGAAAAGGATGAAAATTACGCAAACAAAATTGATTCCGTTGGAAAGGTATAGTTGTCAGCTACAATTTCAATTTCAGCATTTCCAGAAGTTTGTTTATAAACAGAAATAAAGTTGACAACCATGACATTGGTGTTCCCCTTTAGCACTGTCCCAACCAGAGCTGGGAAAATAGTATTTTAAATAGTAAATAGTAAATAATCCTATTTATTTGAAAGATTGTGTACAACTTCGAAAATAAAATATTTTATTTGATACAGCGATTTCGGAAAAAAAGTAATTTATTTTAGACAGTAATTTTTAAAAATAGTATTTTATTTGAAGAATATTGAAAATATTTGTATTTTCTCTTTATTTTCAATTTTAATTTGAAATATTACTGAAAATAATGGTTCGAATTCAATACATTTATGAGTGTAAGTCGTTTCTTAACGATAAGATAGACTGTATGTTTATGCGGTTTCTCAGAGTATTATAACAATGCGAAAAGTAAAATATTTTATTTCGTGTTTCAGATTGTTAAAATAGAAATATTTTATTTTGTGGATCAAATTGTTAAAATAGAAATATTTTATTTTGATGTTCAGATTGTTCAAATAGAAATATTTTATTTTCGAAATTGTATATCTTATTTAAAATACAATTTTCTTTAAGCAAAATAAAATCTAAAATATTGAATAGTATTTGAAATATTTGTTTCGCCAATAATGCCCACCTTTTTCCCAACCTTTACGACAGTCCCTTATAAATCGATGTATCTGTAAAAGTTCAAAGGTCTGAATTGTATAGACAAATTCAGAATCAGCAAAATGATTACCACCCCTAACTTCGCAAGCTCTATGTACATTACGGTATACAGTAGAACTTCAATTATCCATGCAAATTAGTGGACCATGATTGTTCGGATAATACAACAATTGCATACATAGTTTCAGTGCTGAACTTAATCTTTCTTGAAGTGTGCAGTAAATCGTGTAGCATATGGGTTGGTTTAATTGTGTTAAATATGGAGTATTTTACATTTATCATTTTTAAGCACCATCCACTAACGATGACGTGTCTTAAAAATCGATTACTTGTGTCAAATTTTCAAATAAAACACGTCATATCAATAATAAAGATACAGGAGATATCTCGTCCATAGCGTCGTTTCTTCGACATCGAAAAAGCGAGATACAGTAATTCTTCTGTAGTCACAAAAACGTCGTACACGTTGAAGGAAAAAAAATATCCCCTCCAGTGTAGTAATCTGATTCATTACTAATCCAATTATAAAACTTCTTTATTATTCATTATTTTTTTATGGGACTTTCACCAACTTATTTGTGGCATTTTTCTGATTAAAATGGCACTAATCACGATGTAATTTCAACTGTATTTAGTGTTTCAATTGATGATGAAAGTTTCAGGCGCAAGGAAGGACAACGTATGGGAAAGAAAGAGACGCGGAGAGTCAGCCGCGCGCGGTCTCTCTTTACACGCGCTGTCCTTTTCTACGTTTGGCTCGGTCTTTGAAGCTCAAAAAAATAGTGTCTGGTCAACAGACTGTGCAAACGAACATTCCGGAGGCTCTTGCGACTATAGAGGATTTACTGTATCGCGTCCATTGTAGTGATAGGGTTAATTGTCATGTTTACTAGTTGTAATAAACATCACAATTTATATATTTTATTAGAATTAGACGAGATTACAATAGATAACATCAGCGAAAAATTGTCTTAAATGGAAGCGCACGTCTTCTCCCTCTTTCATTCTATGCAGCAAAACTTTTCTCAGCAATGAGGCCTTTCTAGCGGACCTTTTCGATTGATATATAAATTCCAATTTGAGCTATAATTCATTGGAAGTATCAACGAACTTTACTTGCGATAATTCCTACAAGCTGATGGACAAAGTTAGGTCAGACTGCGCCCTTCTGTCAGCCACTTCCCATGCTTTTATGGCGTCTCGAGGTGCCTACTCGCCTGGCTTTTGTATTTCGCCAATAACGTAGCCCCATGTATCATTTTTAAATAACAACGCCTCCGCCTGTATCCGCCATGTGTCGTAATTGTCTTTATTCAGCGATTCGACGCGCACTGTATTCGACACATTCATTTTAATTATTCTTCCTTGATTTACCTCGTGGTCGAACTAACCTCGAAATTTCACTTGACCGCACGCTTTTACGTATCCGCACCTTTAACCGCGACTTTGCGGAACTTTTGTGAAAATAACATTTTACTGATGCCCAAATAAACGCTAGAACTGTCCTGGGCTCATAATCTATTAGAATTAGGCGAGATTACAATAGATACCATACGGAGGATTGTGTAAAACGAGAACAAGCGACGATGACGGTAACGGACGAACAGAACGGAACATAAAAACTATGGGACTCGCAATGGTCTACAACGCTGCGGTAGGCGTTGCGGCAGATGATCCAAACTAATGGCGCGGCGCGAACCTATAAACTAATACATGCGAATTGCAATCGCAAACATATTTATTATTATATGTATTGGTTTTAGAAATATATTTTAAGTTGTGTCACCTTTCTTATGAATGAACAATATGAGAAAAGAGTCACCAAGGGGGACATTTGGAGATCCCGTAACGGCAGTAGCAAATCGGTGATGGCCGAGATGATCGTTCGCGATACGTGACCGGGCGTACAGAACGGACGCGCGGATTTTCTTTTCAGGAGCGGATTCGTTTTTCGCGAAACTTGTACCGGCAGCTCGCGGAACCGGTGAATGCTCGCGATAACAAAACTGCCGGCTTCCCGCGTGCTTTAACCAGCCAATTGTACGTAAATGAGCGGCCCTCGCCGGAGCGGCGTGCCACTGGTCTGAGACGATTCGTAAAAAAATGTCGGCCGGCCTGAAAAGCTTCCGGCTCCGCGGATTTAATTAAAAAAATTTTTGAAACGGGATAGCCGGCTCGTCCGTGAATGCCCGGCATTACCGTGCTACTTCCTTTAACCGTCGTCGGTGACATTCACTCCGTCGATTTATGCGAGGAAACCTGCGCGAAAAACGCTGCCAGCGTCGACCTGCGAAATGCGACTGGGATATCCGCGTGAAATTTTAGATCGTGAACGCTTCATTTCACACGCATTTTCGGTACTGGTTACAGTCGTAGCATGTGATGTCAAATCTTGAACATTGGGACTATGGGGGCGCGTTCAGGACTGCGTCTCCTAGACAGACGACACTCGTGCGTGACTGCACACAGTAACCACAGTACACTCGCACACCGCTAGACCACGTATACGTACGCGAGAATTACAAGGGTCCGGGATTCCACTCCTGATTTCGCAATAATGCAAAGACGGGGTTTCTTAGTAGTCAAAATCGCTAGATGAAAGATCAGTCTAGGGGTCTATTTGCCTCAAAAGTCCTACTTTTACGTTTTCGACGCGTAATTCTCATTATTCGGCAGCATATCGACAACTACGATAGGCGGCAGCACCGTTGCCTGTCCATTGCTTCTCGCGGCTCCGTGACAGGCTGCCAAATAATGAGAATTACACGTCGTATTACACGTGGAATTGAGCTTCAATGGCAGCAGAAGCTACACGTCAAGATTAGGCATTTTTACAGAAACTGTATGCATACCGTTCTACATTTATCTAAATTTTGCAACTGTTCATGGTATTTATCGTCAGAAGCGGTGGCGTTAGCATTTTTTTGACAAAACCGTGGAAAAGAATACGAAATTACGAATGGTGGAGGCGCTTAACATCGAAGCCAACGAATCATGTAAAAAATATAAAAGAACTCCTCAAGACTTAGAAAACTATGCTGATAGAGGAATTGAACATTTTATTTCCCACGAAACACTAAGATTTTTGAAAGATTCTCAATTCCTATAGAATTTTTTAAAAAAGATCTCGATTCATGGGGACGTGACGAGGATTTCAAATCTGGATTAAACATTCGACAAAAATTAAAAGTTGTTAACGACACTGCTGAGCGTGGTACTAAACTTATTCAGGACTATAATCGGTTATTATCAAAAAATGAAGAGGGGAAACAATATATTTCACAAATTATTTCCGAAAATGGGAAACAATTTCCAGATGTATCGAAACAATCATTGATACCTAAAATATTTCACCGAAATTTTCTAAAGGGATCATTTTTTATTGTTATAAAAATACTTTTAATAGTTTTTTTGTATGATGTACTGTATTATATATATGTGTCATGTATATATATTAATAAGTATATGGATATATATAATATCTTTCTTTATATCGGAGATTGGGATTGTTAGAATAAATAAACCAAATTAGTTTCTCTGTAAATAAGAGATATTACATTATAACCGATATTACTATTTATAATATATACAGAATTTACAAGTTACCTGTAAATAAGACAAACGACAATTAAAGAAAATTATTCGTTTCTCCTTCACAACTCTGCCTTAATCACCTATATTGTTTATAACTATTAATTATCTTTATCCTAGCACGTGCTCTCTCTCTCTAATAATTCTGCTATCTCTAGCTGTCGATTCATTTAATGCTTGATGGGACATCTAGCTAAATTTAAAGAGAGTATGTTCTCTTTACATATATCCCACCACACTATAAAAGAGAGCGGCCGATGCGCTCTCGTTTACTATTGTCTTGTTTTCCTGTCGTTTATCTTTCGCCTTCGATTGATACCGATCCATCTGTTGTCACGCGCTTGCTTCACGCCTTGTGAAATTCATACATCTTGATCGACTGATCCATTGTATATCTTTTGTCTATCAAGTCACATTATATTCTGTTCTCTCGTATTCTTGCTCTTTGGTTACTCCGTTATCCTACTTTTCCTCTTCGGATTCCTTCCAGCTATCTCCTCTCTTCTTTCCTTCGAGACGCACCTCGTCTCACCTCCGCTATACTCGGTACAATAGAGGTTTCACTGTACTTTGGTTTGATGGAATTGTTGAGGTTCTTCCTTCTCACAGTGTTAAACAGATTTTTCTGTTTGAGACGGGAAGCTGGGAAACGAAGGTGGTCTCTTGGATCGAAAATTTCATAGATTCCAGACTCCACGGAATATTTTTTTTCAAGTACTATAGCTTTGAGGATTGAAGTCTCTTTTTTACAACTGCAGCATAAAATTTGACGTACGAGTTTTTGTTGCCGTTTTATTGCGCGTCGAATGAAAGCCGTGCAGCCGACAATAGAAAGCGCGGATCGGACTGGATTGTTTCAAGCTTAGCGAAGCCGTGCAGTTTGATTTTAATGAAATGTATATGAGAGATGGGGTTCTCGAAGATACATATATTCGACTATGTGTTTTATTTATCGAGACGCGACCGCATTGGAGGAATGAAAACAGGATTTGAATTTTATGGTTTCGAATCGAGTATTCAGTCGGTGTAAAAAATTCAATTCTTCCGGAATGTTTACATGATCCAATTGTCGATTTGATACCGTACGATTTATGCAAAAATATTTATTCCAACCCTTCTTTTTGCCACGACGCGACGTCGAAAAATATATAACAGGCTTTAACTTCTACGGGATCGAATCGAGTGTCCTAGTCGGTGTAAAAAATTGAACTTTTTCAAAAAGATTTGCTCGTGCTAAGATGTTAAAAAAATATTGATTCAACCTCGATTTTGAACTGTTTTCTCTGGTCTAAATATATCATTCGAACAAACGATGTTCCTGTCCAGTTTTCTGCATGTCCTCGAAAACAGATCACCGTGTCCTGTTTGTAGCAATTGAGTATCCACAACGTGAAACTTTAATTAGAATCGATTACGCGAGTTGGTACACAATAAAAACTCACACCGCCGTGCCACCCGTAAGACAATGGACATTATCGGCGCTCGATCCACGAGAACGTGGCGTGTTTGAAATGTTAATATCACCGTTACCTAATTGCGCGGGTTCAGAGTGCCGTTAGCAAGTCCGCGGACCGTATGAAAATTAGATTAATCCGCATAAACGGTGCTCCATTATATTTAATCTGTATGCGCATATTGTACGAGAACTGTATTACCAGATCTATAAATTAACCGGTGCTCGGTCAATCGAGGTTACAATTTTCACAAAATTGCCAATAACGATCGTGTCCGATCACGTCAACCTCGCGTCAAACCTGATATAACGAAAATTACATATTCGGAGATTTCTGGATGATACTCGGCTGTCGATGACCCTTCACCCTGTGGGACACTGTCGACCTCTGCAACCTTATTTTTAACGACGCCGTCTGCAGAATTTTTGAAGTTGAAACTTTTGTAGGCTTAAGCGCACTGTGTACACAATTACTAGACAGTGAACGAGTCAGATCCATCACGCTCCGAGATGAAACGCGGTGATATGTAATTTGAATAAACGTTAACCCAATATTTATTATATAAATATATTTTTATATTATATATCTAAAGAGAAAATATTTTACAACAAATTTGATTATTTAATGTGACTCACGTATTGAATGCTACTGTTTTAAAGAGGAATTTCATGTAACAGGTTGAAAAATTGATTTGTTCGCATACATCGATTCGCGTTTTACATATATCAATTAAATTTTTTCGATGAAATAGGTCATTTTTCTTCTAAACGTTAGGACTCCCAATTTTGTATGTGTTTTTGAAGGTGAAAAGAACCCTAGCGAAAACTATTTAAAAAAAATGCAATTAAAAGAAATGTTTTTGTGTAGTTCAAATATACAGGGTGTTCATTTGAAAACATTCCAGCCGAATATCTCGAAAAGTATCTCTGATCCAGAGTTTAGACCTAACAATTTGTAGTTAATAAAAAATATTCTAAAACTCAAAAGTCCTATTTTTACGTTTACGAGGGGTAATTTGCATAAATGTAAATGAAAAAATATAAGTTTTCATTAGAAAAAACAAAGTTGACCTTCCAATGACCTTGAAAACGCCACTAAAATAAAAAACTGATACTTCCCCGCTGTTTCCCTCTCGAAATCCTTGGACACGTGTTTTACACTTTTTTAATATCTTTCATACTTTTCCAGATATTCGGCTGGAAAGTTTCCAAATGAACACCCTGTATGTATATCTACATATACACCCCCGATCAAAACTATGTAGACATTTGTTCAATTCTTCTCCTGGAAGGAAAAGAATCTTCGAGGAATTTAATCAATTTTCATTCAATCATGCTTATACAGTATTGGAGAATATATATGAACAATAATTTATTAGTAGACTGCGGATTTTATGCATTTATAACAAAAATTATTATTTGCTGCATAATTGTATATATTGACTGCATTTCTTTACACATTTCTCTATGGATTGGATCTAAAATATGTATTTGATGTTTTATTTATATTTTTCTGAAAAATATACATTTTTTCATCACTAAAACAAAAACACTTGTACTTCAAGACTATCTGTTTACATCTAGAAATGACCTAGTTCCATACGAATCAAGTCAAGTGGGGGCTCTAAGCGGTAAAAATTTCGCCCTCCCCCAAAAATAGTTTCAAGAAAACTCTCATTTAGTTAAAAACAAAAATTTCATACCATAAGACACTAAATTGATTTATCAAAAGACATACATTTTACATATTTTTTATATGAATTTCTGTCTTGCTTTATTTCTTGCAAATTCATTAATTGTTTTGTCAGTGTCAATTCGGCTTGAAATTTCCTGCTCTATATACAGAATAACCATATTATCTTTTTTAGTCATTCTTCTCCCATAGTACACCTTAAATAATTTTTTACACGCTTTAAAACAGAAAATGATCTTTCTCCTGACGCATTAGATAAGGGAATTGTTAAAAAAAATTTCAATAAAATTTCAACATTCGGAAATGTGCAATTCATTTCTTTGGTTGCTCGATAGATGTGTGGTGTGCTCGGTGGTTTTTATGGTGTGCTCGGTTTTTTTTTGAAATATTAAAAAATGGTCAAATTCTTTTGATAAATTTCGTACGTATAAACTTCATACGCTTGACTTATTCGAGATAGTTCTGCCTTGGTGTTATCGCATATAACATAAAATGAATTGACTATCAAATTTTCTCTTTTCGCGGTCAATCCATCAACTCAGGGAACGACCGCGCACACTGAGTTAAACAGTTAAAGAGTGCAACTTAGAGGCCATAAATTTAACGTTTTAACGTTTTTTAAACCTTCTCGGTCATATCCAAAATCTTTAAGTTAAGATATTTTAGACCTCAGGGCCCTTTGTTACTCGGGGCCCACGCGGCCGCTTATTCCGCCCCTGCATCTATATAGCTAATAGTTGTTCCAAAAAGAATTCTCAGAAATCACTATTTTACTGAAGTTACACAAGCCTCCCTTAAAATACGTTTCAAAAAGTTTTCTGTGGTACGCATACTTTAACTATTTACTATTTCAAATACTATTTTACCCCTAGCTCTGAAAACAATAAATATCGTCTAATAATAATCAAATAGTACACAAATTTCAACGATCGGTGTTCACATACTTTTGAGCGGGGATGTACATCTCAAGAAAGTCAATTTATATACTGTGTATGGTTCCCTCCAAGAAAATTTATAAATTGACTGTTCCTAGTTTTAAAAAATCTAAAACAAAATCTGGAATACGTATTTTAATGTATTATTTTAATATCGTGTTGAAAAGTCAGAAAAAATTAATATTGAAAAAATTAAACAACCCAGCTTGCTCGCCGAGGGTTAATAACATAAAGTTGCGGACAAAAGTTTCCGAACGATATCGATTTTCATATTCCATGCAATTTAACGTATTTCAGTTGAAGTTTTAAATAAATCTAATTATGTACATCGATAGAAACTTCAATAATCTGTCAGATTTCACCGAAGACATGATTATTTTCTTATATTTAATTTTTACATGTTTAGTTAAAATGTATCCGGACAAAAGATTCAGAATTCATTTTTATTTAGTTCGAAGATTCAGTTTAGAAAGATTCATTATTATTTAGTTGTTCGTCCGTTATTGTGAAGAACTGCTTGGCATCTCCTTGGCATACTTTCAATTAATTTTCGAAGATAGAATTCTGATGAAGAATTCCGAATTCGGCTCGCTTCTATAAATAAATGGTCGGACTTTAAAAATTTTCTGCCCTTCGTCAATCGTTCCACCTCGCTCCATAGATTTTCCAAATCCAAAACATTAATTTTTTATGCTGCAGCCACGCTTTAACTGTTATGGCTGTATGCTTGGGGTCGTTGTCGTGTTGAAATGACCAATCACGTGGTATATGTTCTGTAGCGTACGGTAACATTGTATTTTCCAAAATTTCCCGGTATTGTATTTGGTTCATCCTTCCATCAATACGGTATAGAGGACCAACACCATGCCACGAAAAGCAACCTCAAACCATTATATTGCCCCCGCCAAATTTGATGATACTATTTGTATATTTTGGATCGAATCTCTTATTAATTGGACGACGGACGAACCCCTTTCCATCGTCTGAATACAAATTAAATTTAGATTCGTCGGTCCAAAGTACTTTTTCCAATCATTGACTGTGTCATTTACGTATTTACGTGCAAATGATAAACGTGCTTTTATGTTCTTCTTTGAAAGTTGTGGTTTTTTTGCTAGTCGTCTTCCGTCTAAGCCAGCTTCAACAAGTCGTCTTTGAACTGTCCGTACACTGATGTTGAATCCAACTTTCAACTTCTTCGCGAATCTCAGGAACTGTTAATCTAGGATTGCTCTTAGATTTCCATATAATTCTACAATCCGTCCTAAATATTCTTTGCTTTAAATAGTATGATTAATTAAGTGTACTAACCTGCGACAAGTTTTACGCGGTTAACCGCCTTCGTTTATTGACTGAGGATACTTGATCCGTTTCAAAATGGTGAAAACGGTTGATTTCGTTATTTGCAACAGTTTTGAAATTGCTCCAATCGACATTTTATCCTTGTCAGGAAGGTTCACTACTGAAGACTCACAATTCTCTTATCAATGCTACGAGCCATTTTTCAAACGTTTCAAGTATTTACTAAAAATTGTTCAGCTGAAGCTACCTTCGCTATGAATGGAATAATCGATAAAGTAGATTTCTGGTAATCTAAGAAAAATAGATCGCGATATTCGCGAAGAGATATTAAGAAACACGAAATATTAATAAATTGTTCGGAAACTTTTGTCGGGCTCCATTTAAAACAAATTGTATAAAATTTAAATAGAAGAAAATAAACATGTTTTTTATATTTTTAATAAACAAGTTTTCGGTGAAATCTTACAGATTATTGAAGTTTCGATCGATGTACATAATTAGATTTATTTAGAACTTCAAATGAAATACGTTAAATTGCATGAAATATGAAAATAGATATCGTTCTGAAACTTTTGTCCGCAACTGTATGTACATATTTAGTAGACTTTCTTCGAAATCTTTATCACGAGTCTGACTCGATATAGTGCAAGGGGTTAAAAAGTACTATCGTCTAAATTGAGCCATACTCAGAGCTCCACAGTCGATTAATTCGAGTAATAATCCAGCAAACAACATTTTTCTCCACGAATCTACATACATGAAGAAGCCCCAAAGCATTATTCGCCTTGCCCCACAGTGCGCCGTGAGTTTTCTTGACGGTCCCCTCCTTAGCGTCTCGCTAAGCGGATGGAAACTGCTCTCTCTCTCTCTCTCCAATCCGTTGTAAAATTCTTTCGTCCCTGTAAATTGAAATCGTTACAGCAGCGCCTCGAATGAAAAAACTCGCCGGTCCGCGATGAAAAGCTTGGGCGTCGCGAGTTCCTGTCGAGCTAAGGTCCGCCCGAAAAAGAAAAGAAGTCCTCCGTAAGAGCGAACGAGACGTTAAACACACACACAGGCTGACGTCCCAAGGATCGCAGGCTCCCCAGACACGCGGTATCTTTCAACCGAGGGGAACTTTAATGCAATCTCTTCGTGCACGCGCGTTTTCAACGCCTCTCGCCTTCGTAAACGAGCGGGCGGGACACGGGCGACGCAACTGAGGAACGACTGAACAATTGACGCGCAATTCGCCAGCCAGAGAGGGAGAGTGGGTTCTCTCGCAGTTTAAGCGAAACAAAAGAAATTTACGGAAAGTCGAATACCCGGGAAAATGGAAGAATCGCCGGGGCTTTGTAGGAACCACCTGCCGACGACGACGACGACGCTTGCACACGAGAACGTCTTTTCTTGAATCGAATGAATCCCTTTGACGACGCGGAACGCGCGGCTCCGCTCCCGGCGCTCTCCTCGCTCTCAGTCGCATTAATTAAGAGAGTAAATACGGCTTAATGAACTGCGATATAAAATATTGTTGGACGCCGGCGACAAAGGGGAAACAAGTAACGGTCATGAGCATTAGGTCACTTGCGAAATGAAAAGCTGAAGACGATTGAACGTTCTCTGTTGACAGAGAACGAGACCAATTTTGTCCAATCCTAGCCCACGCTGCTTCGTATTAAAAAGCATCACTTTCTTATTTTAAACCAATAAACATCCCTTGCACAATTGGGTAAGGTGGAAGTCTGCTAAGCGCGTGAATGAGGCAAGTGCATAAGTGTACTACAAGTTAATATGAACTATTCGACACAGATGTCGCCCAAGGATAAAGCTGTTTTCCTAATTTAACGCAAGAAAATGCAATAAAGCATTTTATTACAGATTTGTTAATAATTCCGCTATTGTCCCGTTGCACATGAAACAAGGTTTCAATGAATTTTTAAATCTAATGGCGCTATTGCCCCATTTTCGAGGCAAGTGCAAAGTAGTTGACACTTTGTATAATATCCTATGAAAATAATCATTTTCAAGCAAAGTTAGAATCCTACAGCGTTAAGTATTTGCATACCAGACTGAAAATACATCAGTTTAAAGTAGAACATTACAAAAACCAGACTGCACTTACCCTACTTCATCTTAACACTATTCGTCCTCGGAGGATTAAATTCCATTCACTCACTTTTGTTAGGAATTCATAAAATATAGTTACATTTTTTTTGCAGAAATACCGCAGTCTAACAACATCAAATCTTAGGTCACATTGCTTCATATTAGAAAGCATCCCCTTCTCATTTTAAACCAATACACATCCCGTGCACAATTGGATTACACCATTCGTTCTCGGAGGATTAAGTTTCATCCACTCAATTTTGTTAGGAATTCATAAAATCAAGTTACATTTTCTTGCAGAAATATCGCACTCTAACGATATCAAATTCTAGGCCACGCCGCACAGTGGTCCGGATTGGAAAATCGTGACCCATTTGGCCAAAAATCGACTTTTGGATATCAACTTCTACTGAACGGATTCTTGTTTCTAAATGTCCATATATCTCGAAAATAAAATATTAATGAAATTGAATAAAAAGTTTTAGAGAAAACGAGTCTCAAAGTCGAGCATTTTAATTGCCTTTCTTTTTCTAAGAGCCTTGGCGATTCCATTTAATATTTTGATTCGACGTTTCATTTCTCGATAAAAAGCATTCTTCGACGGTGAGAAATCATACCTTAAATTAATAATTACTGTATAGAATAGATTAATAAAGCAGTGCTGAAAAAATTATGAAAAATTCTTATGATCGTCTTTAATTGGTAGTGGATATCTTTCAAATTCAGCAGAGTTCAAACTTCTATCATATCGGAAAATTTTCGTTATTCCTTCCCTTACAACATCCCACAAAAATCTTTTCCACGTTTTTCCCCCTTTTTAAATTATTATTCTTTGAATGCATCGACGCTGCATCGATCCCGCGCGCTGGATGGATGAACATCCGCCATGAACGAAACGAACGAACCAGGAACGAGTGCCTTCAGCTCGTTAGGAAACTGATTAAGTTACAGACGCTTCATATGTTTATACTATTGTACAGGTAAGCATTTTTTCGACTCTCTGTTCGCATTTGGACGTCTCAGAATCATTCGAGCCTTCATAGCGAGATATTCACAGCATTTTTACGTTCCTGGACGTTCAAAAAAGTTCTTGTTAAGTTTTTGATGGTGTGTCGCGTAGACAGATTATTGTATTGGGTTGGCACTATGTGCAATGTAGAGATTTGAATATGAATAGGTTAGAGACTAGGATGCGCGCGCAGATCAGGTAACGCGGCAAGATTCATTTCGACGAATAACAAGTAACGACCTTTATAACGACGATATTATAAAGAGTTCTGTTATATTCAATATCGATATAAAAGTATAATAAACATTATTTTACATTGATTAAATGCTGTGTAATTTAATGTATGTGTAACAACATAAAGCCAAGATCCACAACAGTTTTTGACGTCAACAATAACACTAATGATACAATTTTTCGTTAAGCTATCCATAGCCTGAGATTTCCACATTATCCATTTCAAGTTTCATGCCAGTATATTTTACGATTTAAAAGTTACACGAACATGGTCCACGACTTTTCAATAAAAAAATTATAATTATTATAAATTGTTATAAAAAATATCTTTTACACGCTTGTGATGCGTTTTTACATCTTCGATAATATTTGTATGTTTTGATTGCAACAGGATTTCTCGAATTTACATATTACGTATTCCATAAAACGTTACATGTGTGAAACATAAATATAAAAAATACATATCGAGAAAGTAAAAAATAGTTTGTAAGATTATATTTAAAAAAAGTTTTTTTTTAATCAAAAATATCAATGAAAATTAATAAAAAATTATTGTTTAACAAATGCAAAAAATATTTGATTACCTCTAGTTAAAAATGACTATTTTTTAAGTATTTTTAGTGAAAATTTCATTGGAATATCTCTACCGGTTCAAAAGTTATAACCAATGGGTCACGATTTTCCAATCCGGACCAATCTGGCGCCGCAAAGTGGGACCTTTTGCCCAAATCGTGGACAAAATCAAAGAACTTTCGATAGAAATGAGATAGAGGGCTGAAATTTTTTTTACATACAGCTGAAACTTCACAGAATATGGGAAAAATAGGAAGATTATGGTACAAATGTTTTTTAACCTCGAAAAAATTCGTCAAAGTTGCGCAATTTCGAGAAAATTGTGGTTTTTTCAATAGCACACCCAGAAATTTTTTTTTTTAACATGCTACAACATGTATTAACATTACCTGTAGATTTTTTCATGCTGAATTCAAATCTGGTTTCAAAATTTCTCTACGACTTCAGGGTTTTTCAAAAAATCGATTTTTGTGACAAAAAACTAATGAAATCATTTCTTCGTTGAAATGATTTGAAAACTCACTAATTTGAACGTATATCGTATTCTCATATATGGAACACAATAAAAATAATAATAATGAAGTATTTAAACGTTTTGAGTTACTTACAAAGCATCAAGCGCTTCACATCTCGTCATCGCTTGACGTAGCGCTGTCATTGCTACTGGCACTTTCTG
Source organism: Lasioglossum figueresi (assembly GCA_028455805.1). Lineage (NCBI taxonomy): Eukaryota > Metazoa > Arthropoda > Insecta > Hymenoptera > Halictidae > Lasioglossum > Lasioglossum figueresi. The sequence continues at coordinate 18,803,596 of CM052196.1, forward strand.
CAGACTCTGAGCCGCTGTAATGTAATATAAATGAGATATCTATTGTCCATAATTATAATTTTATTTACAGAGGCAGTAAGGTAAGCCTTACTTACAAGGGGAAGCCACGGTTGATGGGTCACGGATTTTTCAGAAACTTGCAGTACTTGAAGATATCGTCTCGAAATGTAATTTGGCAAAGCAGTAGCGCGCGCTTCTCAAGATTTTTCGAGAAAATTGCATTTGAAAATCGGTTCACACGTTGATAAGGAGTTTTCGTTAAGGAGTCAATACGAAAGTGAATGGCCGAGGCCGTAGCGAGGATGACTGGTAATCGATCACTCCTCGTCCGGCGGTTGGCGTCGACAGTCCGACTGTATCGAGAGCATCGTTATCTTCGAGTAAAATTGCAGCCTAGTGATAGACCGAAATACCAAAATAAAATAAGGGAAACATTAACCAGAGGAATCTACACACAATAAAACCTGAAAAAGAGACACGCAGGAAAAGGCGGAAAAACATAGTATAACGGAACATAACCTAAAACACAACCACATAACCTCTTCCCAAGAGGGATCAAAACATGAAAATGGAACAGCATTCGACAAGGTAATAATAAATTATAGAAAAAGAAAACTATCAGAGGAAGAAGCAAACATGAAAAACCAAAAAAAACAGCAGACTGAAATCAAGTGTAGCAATAGATACGACATACTGTTAAACGAAGAAAGCGAAAAGAATGAAACGGAAATGGAAAATGACGAAATTATAGAAACAAAACCAAAGAAAAACAAAAAGCCTCCCCCGCTGGTACTACATGGCACCATACAAACACATTCAACATTCATGAAGACACTAAAAGACATATTAAAGGTAAATTACTACGTAAAATACCATGAAAACTTCACAGAGGTATTCACGACAACACAAGAGCAATATACATTACTCAAAGACATATGGATACAAAAGGAATACAAATTTCATACATACACAAACAAGACAGAAAAAACAAAGACATATGTAATACAAGGTCTACCGATTACCAGTCATCCTCGCTACGGCCTCGGCCATTCACTTTCGTATTTACTCCTTAACGAAAACTCCTTATCAACGTGTGAACCGATTTTCAAATGCAATTTTCTCGAAAAATCTTGAGAAGCGTGCGCTACTGTTTTGCCAAATTACATTTCGAGACGATATGTTCAAGTACTGCAAGTTTCAGAAAAATCCGTGACCCATCAACCGTGGCTTCCCCTTGTTAGTTTTTTGTCACAAAAATCGATTTTTTGAAAAATAATGAAGTCGTAGACAAATTTTGAAACTAGATTTGAATTCAGCATGAAAAAATCTACAGGAAATGTTAATACATGTTATAGCATGTTAAAAAAAAAGAATTTCTGGGTGTGCTATTGAAAAAACCACAATTTTCTCGAAATTGCACAACTTTGACGAATTTTTTCGAGGTTAAAAAACATTCGTACCATAATCTTCCTATTTTTCCAATATTCTGTGAAGTTTCAGCTGTATGTAAAAAAAATTTCAGCCGTCTATCTCATTTCTATCGAAAGTTCTTTGATTTTGTCCACGATTTGGGCAAAAGGTCCCACTGTGCGCCGCTCAACGTCGGGAAACATTCTTTTTTTAACAAAACCAACAGATATCTTCCATTTTACGGAGTGATCTGCCGCGCTAATAGCGAAGACTCACTTGGCAGAAAACCTGGCGCAGGAAGAATACAGATTTCCTTGTAATCCGGATGCGATAAGCGGGGATTACTCGTCGAGTTAATATTCAAATTAATGTTCGAAAATCTATCGGAGCGGAGATTGGACGGGCCGGTTGAATCGCGGGGCGGGATCGATGGGGTATGAATCGATTTCGACGGGCGCCTAAACTCGTCGCATGCGAGCCGGCCCGATGAAAACCTGTCGGGTAAACCCTTCGAGAGGTTGGGTGGAGGGAAGAGCATGAGCAGGGGTAGCGGTCTAATATAGTGGAAAACGGTTATGAAAACGTATTTATATACCCGGGGATATTCTTGAAACAGGCCCGGGGAAGGTGGCGCGTATCTGCCGGCCGCGTTTCCCCTAATCCAGATGTCATTAATGCGGATTACCCCCGGCGAATTAATATGCAAATTCATGCAGGCACCAGTTTTATATAGTCGGGATGACGGTTTGCAGTGTGCGTGCGGCTTGCACGTGCAGTCGCCGGATGTGGCGCGGCGGCTGGCCGCGTGAAATAAATTCGAGGATATGATGTACGCGTGCGCGTGTGTGCGCAGGGGTAGGTTTGCACCAGTGCAGTCGGTGCGAGTCTCGGTGCAACGGAGACGCAGACGAAAAAAGTGTATAGCAGCGAAGCCTGGCCGCGACGAGTGGAGACTCTCGAAACGCATTTAGCCCGCGGCCGAGGCGAGCGTCCGAGACCACAATGCCGCGAATACGACGCGGAAAGATTAAATGATAAATCTCCAAAGCAACCAGCGGCCACTCGACCGCCACTTATCCGTCCACTTTGTGCCCGAGCCCCCCTTTGTTTGCTTCCCCCCGGAGGCACCGGTGGAAACCGGCCGCCACTCTTATTCTTTCTCTCTTTCACTCTCTTATGCTTTCTATTTTTCGCCTCCTTCTCTGTCCATCGCAGCCCTCCACCCGGTTACTCGGATGCAAAGCACGTTTGTCCCGACCCGACCCCGTCCATGTCGCCGAATGCATAATTAATTCGAGTAATTTGCCGAAAACGATCGCGACAAAGCCGATGAAGAGGCCGCAGACCATCGCCGCGATCGACCTACTCGACGATACTCTTCGTGGTCCGATCGTTTCGCAGGTTGCGCAACCTCCTTCACCATCCCGTCACAACGATACTATCCTGGTTCCTTCAAAAGAATAGGGAATTACGTGTTTACCCTGATCTTCAAGGGGTTTACCCTACACCGGGGTGGTTTTTGGAGTAGGCTAAATTGTAGACTAGTTAAGAGATTGCCCAACGAGTTTCATCTTTCAGAATTTTTTGAGAGCGCCACAAGTCGATGGCGAGAACAAGGGTGTTTTTCTAATCACTTTATTCGACTTTTAAGAACATTCATATATTTTTCTTATCGTGGACAAGAACAAACAAATTATAGCTTTCTATCGATCGTATTTGTTGTTAATAAAATTGTTAATGCTTTCGGCGCAAGGTTTCGATCATTTTTTACTTAATTTACAAAGCAATTTTGCAAATTACTAAAGTAATTCCGACGTTTCGATCTTCATTCAGATCATCTTCAAGGGTTACTAGAATTGCGTCTGTGAAAATATATTTTTTAACAAACTAAGAATATTTTGAAATTTAAGAATGCATAACAGAGAAAGGGAAAAATGCTGATAATAAAACTACTCGCTAGCTTTGTGATGAAAATTAATAAATTCGACGTGAAATTGTAATACTTGTTGAATGCATGCCTGTTGTAGAGACACTGAGGTAAACAGTAAACATTAGGCAGGAACGTATAAGATCATGGATCGAAGTATACCAATCAATATTAGGTGGTAAATTTTAAATTACTTTGAAACGCAATAACACTTTTCATACCTCTTGTAACTGCTTATATACGAGGTCTGTTCAGAAAATAACCGAACTTTATTTTTTTACACTGTATTATTAATTTTATAGATTATTGGTCCTTGTCTCCTTCAAAGTACTCTCCTCTCCCCTATTCACATACTTTTCCCAGCGGTGTTTCCATTTCGCGAAGCAGTCCTGGATAGCTTCATTTGAAATTGCCTTTAAGGACTGTGACGAATTTGCATTGATGTCATCGATAGTCTGAAAACGGCATCCTTTCAGCACCGATTGATGTTTCATCGTCATTGGATTGTTCAAGGAGTTGCCGACAAACCTCCACACGGTTTTCTTTCTGTTCTGTCTCTTTCGGTCATCAAACGAGGAATACATTTTGCTGCAACTCGATTAATGTTCAATTTTTCAATCAAAATTTCATAGCATGACCCAGTTGAGATGTTAACCTTTTCTGCAATTTCTCTGACAGTCAATCAGTTGAAGTCGAAGGCCTCCCTGGTCGAGGATCATCTTCACTTGACTGACGACCACTTTTATATCGTGAAAACCATTCGTAACATTGCGTACGACCCAGGGCATCATCTCCGTAAGCTTGTTTCTGTGAAAGTATTCCCCAGTTTCACGCAAAATTTTACGTTGCATCGTTGTTCCAGAAAATCGTACATTTCAAAAATCGTCACTAACACGTTCCACTCAAATAACAATATCACGAAAACTAAACAAGACATCAACAATCCAAGAACATGTGGTTACAGAGGAGGTTATGCGCAACGTAGTGCTGCCAACCGCATATCACTAAATATTTCCATTGGCGCGTAATTCAAAATGTTCGGTTAGTTTCTGAGCAGACCTCGTACCATATCTATGTATTTATGGTAATTCTTTGACATTCATCTATCCATGAAATGACTACAAACTGCTCAAGTTGTATGTGAGAACAATTGATGTTAAATAGTTGAAGCAAAGAAAAGTGTTATTCGGAAATTTCATCATAAAACATTACTTATTTAGTAATGCTGCGTAATATTCATGTATCTTAGATTTACGCTACGGTGTTTAATCGTATGAAGTGTTTCCAATAAGGTCCTTTGATGTAAATTCGCTTCTTTATCAACCACTTTTGCATTCTCAAAATCAAATATATGGTCAACTTTTATTGAATGTCTCGTCAAGGCAGTATGTTGAGATGGAGGTAAGAAAATGTTATGTTTATGCTCTTTAATTCGCGTTTCCAAATGTCCGAAAGTTTGCCCAATATAAACATGACTGCATCCTATACATGGTGTTAAGTAAACTATATTGTAACTCTTGGACAGTGGTAACTTATCCTTGATTGTTGGAAACCAATTTTTATAATAATGTGGGATTTTAAAAATAGTGTGTATTCCTACTTTTTGAAATATTTTTTTATGTCGTTGGAGCTGTTTCAACATAAGGAACAACTACGGTATTTTTTCAACTAATTGACCCCATTTTTCTTAATTTTTCCTCTTTTTGTTTTTCAGTTAATAGAGGGTGATATATCTCAAAGATACGTTCTTTGATGATATTGGCTGTAAAGCAGATAGGGTAACCGTTATGTTTTAGAATATTTTTTATTAACTACAAATTGTTAGGTCTAAACTCTGGATCAGAGAGTAGGAAACACGATCTATTAAGACTTTAATTAAGCTCACTTTATGTTGCATGGGATGGAATTAATAAAAATTAAAATATCTACCTGACCAGCTAGATTTATGAAACCAATTGGTTTTAACCTTTTGTCTGCTCTAATTACACTAACGTCGAGAAAGTTAAGACTTCAGTTGCTTCAATTTCATGTGTGAATTGGAGTCTTTCATGAAAGCTATTGAATGTGTGCAGCACAACTTGCAAATGCTCTGGTTTTTTGCATGTGATGATATCATCTACATACCTTTTGTAAAACACCAATTGGAAAGGTAATTTTGATATAGAAAGCTCCTCTAACCTTTCCATGACTAAATTTGCAATACCAGGGGAAATTCGGTATCCCATCGCTGTCCCAAATACTTGTTTGTAATAAGTTCTATTAAACACGAAGACATTAGCTTCCAATACAAATTTATTTGTGTCGTTTAATTTCATCCCAACGACAGTCTACCACCTGTAACGCTAAGTCAATCGCTACATCTAGCGGTTCTGGTCGGTATGCGGTGCGCGATCGTCACTACAAACCAATATGGCGGCGCCCTTACCTGTCAAAAACACTCCAGATTGCTCAATTTTAAGCAACCGTAACTGCAGAACCATAAATCCTACAGGATCGAAACTTCGATCTGCAGGTTCTCCGGGTATAAATTTACTGCATTACATACCAAATACATGATAATTTATAGAAGAAAGGCAAAAATTTTGAGTCCGGTAAAGTAAAGAGCAGCCAAATTTTGAATTGTTAATATTTCAGGACCAGTCAATCTTTCACCGCCGACCCATTGTTGAAAATTTCACTAAATTTCAATTCTAGAACATGCACAGTATTAAATACTTATCGACCTGAACATTTTGACGTCTTAACGCTAACTGCAAACACACAAATTTGACTTTGTGCTAACATTTCGACGCAGAAGTCAGCACTACTGTTTACGTTTTCGACTTAACCGTAAACGTATAGACAGACAACAAGCATTTACCCTGCACAGATACAACCTATTATTAACTGAGCAATGATATACAGGGTGTTCATTTGAAAACTTTCCAGCCGAATATCTCGAAATGTATGAAAGAAATTAAAAAAGTTTAAAACATGTGTCCAAGGATTTCGAGGGGGAAAGAGCGGGGCAGTTTCAGTTTTTTATTTGAGTGGCGTTTTCAAGGTCATTGGAAGGTCAACTTTGTTTTTTCAAATAGAAGATTATATTTTTTATTGTAGGATCTTATTGTACGTCTTACTATAGTTATATATACAGGGTGCGGCACCTAAAACAGGTCACCTGAATAAATCGCTTGCTTTTGAAGATAGAAAAAAAGGATCAGACCAAACTTACTTGATATCGAGGGGCTCGTAATCTGATGTCATTAATTCTTTTATAGGTGGAGACGTCAAGATCGAGATACGAAGGTCAACTCTGTCTTTTTAAATGGAACGGTATGGTTTTTTATTTACATTCTGATAGTGTATTTCAAGACGAATACAATTACCTATTATGAAGGTCATTCAAGGTCACACAAGGTCAACTGCAATAGAAAATAAAATGTCTCAAAGCACTCTGCAAATACTTTTGTGTCTTCTCTGGTTGTTGGCATACTGCTCTTCTAAGTATTGGTAAGGGTCGCAGAACATAAATAAACATACCATCGCATTGTATGCTTACCTGTATCCAGAAATGTTATTAGTAGTTTGACTACCGACTAGAGTACGGTATCGAAATATTCAATCCGAGTGTTCAATTTTCAAGAATGCGTTACACGATAGCAGAGAAAGTGGAAATGGTTATCATTTATGGCGAATGTCATAGAATTATGAGGAAAGTTGTACGCGTGTATGATGAAAGATTTACCGATCGTAATAGTCCTTCGCTTTCTGTCTTTGCAAACATTATAAAAAAGTTTCGAGAAACTGGAAATGTGGATAAGAAAAAACGCACTCGAGCCAACAAAGCAACCGATGATGAAAACACGATAAACATTGTAGCAAGTGTAATACAAAATCCACCTGTTGGTACGAGGCAACTTGAACGCGAGAGTGGCATCGGTCAACGAAGTATTTTGCGAATACTTAAAGTTAACAAATATCACCCATTCCACATTTCGCTGCATCAATAATTAAGTGAAAATGATTTTCATAAACGTTTACAGTATTGCGAATGGGGTCAACGGAAACTGCAAGACGATCAAATGTTCTTGAATAAAATTTTGTTTACGAATGAGGCCACATTTACAAACCACGGACAAGTTAACTGTCGCAATATGCATTACTGGTCGGTAGATAACGGTAGATAACGGTAGAGACCTTGGTCTGTCAACGTCTGGTGCGGCCTTCTTCATAATAAAATAATTGGTCCATATTTCATCGATGGTACGCTAAATAGTCATAAATACGAGAGAATCTTAAAAGACATTTTGCCAGAATTGTTAGAGGACATTTCACTGGACATGCGACAGTCCATGTGGTTCCAACAAGACGGATGTCCTGCTCATTCAGCTCGAAATGTTACAGGTTTACTGAACAGGACATTTGAAGGTCGTTGGATTGGTCGATCAGGAAGTAATAAGTGGCCAGCACGTTCCCCAGACCTGACACCGCTAGATTTTTATTTGTGGGGAAAATTGAAGGAACAAGTATACCGCGAAAAACCAACAACCACAGTTGATATGCAAGAACGTATAAAAAGAGCTTGCTCTGTAATAGATACAACTGAAATTTGTCAGGCAGTATCATCGGTATTGCAACGTTTTAGATTATGTCTCGGTGTTGAAGGTCGACATTTTGAACACTTGAAGTAGCAGCGAATACGTACATAACATGTTACATGTAAATCGTCGTAGCGTTCGAAGAGTGCTTTGAGACATTTTATTTTCTATTGCAGTTGACCTTGCGTGACCTTGAATGACCTTCATAATAGGTCATTGTATTCGTCATGAAATACACTATCAGAATGTAAATAAAAAACCATACCGTTCCATTTAAAAAAACAGAGTTGACCTTCGTATCTCCTTGACGTCTCCACTTATAAAAGAATTAATGACATCAGATTACGAGCCCCTCGATATCACGTAAGTTTGGTCTGATCCTTTTTTTTCTATCTTCAAAAGCAAGCGATTTATTCAGGTGACCTGTTTTAGGTGCCGCACCCTGTATAAGATGAAGTCATAATGGTAGACGTTTGGGATGCAGTATTTTTCCTCCAAAAATTGCTTGTTTTCTACGAGGTGTCCTGATTTACCTTATGTAATATTTCTCTGCCACTTTTTTGTAAATGAAAAACAATCCTTTGGTTTCACAATTACCGCTGTCGGTTGAAGATATTTGCTCGCAACGTAATGAAAATTAATATTTATAATGAAATTAATAAAATCTATATACTTCCTTAGAATTTGCAAGATATATTTTTCAATGGATGCAATTGGACGCATTCGGACAAATTAGATCATTTGTCATGAATCATATCCAGCCCGATCCAGCTGAACAAATTATTATTGTTAAAACGAACCGGGCCGTGTCACCTGACGTATAGTAACTCACATACAGGGTGTTCATTTGAAAACTATCCAGCCGAATATCTCGAAATGTATGAAAGATATTAATATAGTGTAAAACACGTGTCCTGCACGTGAATGTAGAGCTATTCCGACCGATATCTCTAAAAATGTTCGTTCAGAATTTGAGAATCGTCTGTATTATTGTTTAGAAAACAACGGAGAACATTTTGAAAATTTGTTATACTTATAAAGAAATTGCAAACTTTCTCGCAGTATAAGTATGACTCGCTCTACTTCTCTTTAAATATCTCCGAAAGTAGTACCAGATAAAAAAAAGTATCCTACGAAAATTGCTGGTCTTTTTACGTAAAATAAGATCCCATAATAAAAAATATAGGTTTCCATTTGAAATAACAAAGTTGACCTTCGAATGACCTTGAAAACGCCACGCAAATAAAAAACTGATACTGCCCCGCTCTTTCCCCCTCGAAATCCTTGGACACGTGTTTTACACTTTTTTAATATCTCTCATACTTCTCGAGATATTCGGCTGGAAATTTTTCAAATGAACACCCTGCATAATACGAAAACTGTAGATATGCAACTATAATTTGCGAAAGTTAACAAAATTGGATAGTGTGCTATCATTTTATCGCGGAGCGTATCTACTGTGCCGTGCAACAGATGCAGAAAATTTTCGCCTCGCCTAGAGCTCGTTGCCAATTAATTACCGATGAATAAAGAAATGGCCGATAGATCAGCGGATGTCAGAGCACCGGAGAACAACGGGAGCAATTTGTCCGTTGAATATGCGGGCTTCCACGCGTGGCCCCGGAGCAAATACAATATTTCCCCGGTAGTCGATCGCGAATTCATCTTCATTACCGTGCGACTCGTCTTCGGGGACGGGGCCGGGGTCCTCGATATTTCGCGGCATTAAGATTTATTCGCCGCCGCGAAACGCCATTTTTCCGAAGCGTTTCGAAAACACCATGAAATATCGAGTCGCCGGTAATCGACCTACATTAACGTGGAAACCATTTTTCCCATCGCGTCGTCCCCGGGGAGAGAACAGCTCGGCACTTCCCTCCGCGAAAGAGTATATTAATTAAACGACACCGGGGAGAGAGAACGCGCGTTGCGCGATTATATTTATATTATATCTCGGTGCGAGGCGCGAACCAATTCCCGCTTTCGCGGCTAAGAAACGACCAGAGAAAAAAGAAAGAGAAACGCCGGAACGGCTGGCCGACGATGAAACCGGCGGAAATTGAAATAATTTCTGACGGGCGGCCGGGCCCTGCGGAATTAGCATCCGTTCGCGAAACGCTAATGAAACGCGGCTGTTTTTCTCGCGGAAAGACTCTGTGAAACTTGGTTCCATCAGGCGAACAATTAACCGGAAACGGCCGTCTCGTGTACGTCCCGGCCAAATATTTGCTCGCGCCCGCTATCTCCGCGGCTTCGACTTCACACCGTGAACAATTCCGTTCGCGAATTTTCCCGGAGCGTCGACGTCGCAAATATTAGTCAGCTGTGCCGGGGAGTTCCGCGCGATTTACCCGACACCGGCCGCAAATCGCTGCATAGTGATTCAAGTCACAAAACAATGCCGTTTTTGAAGTGAAAACTTCTCATCCGTCTCGTTCCGAGGTGAACTCGCTACAAATAGGATTATGCTATTTTTCTAAACTATGAAGCAGATGTGTTTAAAATTTTTAGACAATTTACTCCGTATTCAAGGAATGTGTACGAATTTTTTCATTGGAAAATGTTCAGTAGAAGTGGATATGTATAAAGACTTCGTTTATTTATCAGAAAAGTGATAAAAATCAAAAAGGGGAAATTTTACAGGAGAGCCATTTTTTATTGTACAGTGACTCTCAAAACGGTTGCAATGATTAGAATTGTTGATTAGAAATTACAAAAAATATCACATAAACGTTTTTGAAAAGTATGAATGTTTGTGAAAGTTAAAGAAATATTATTAAACTTTGAAAAATTCCTAAAATAATCATTTATCTTGGTCATTAATACTATATATAATCTGGGTTTTTTAGAATAATGTATTTCAACACTTTTGCACCTCACTAAGTAGATTATATTTTTAGTTCTCAATGTAGCCGTTTTTGGCTTTAATGATAGCATTTAATCGTTTCGGAACATTGTTCACCAAACTGTTAAAAAATCCTTTAGGAATACCGTTCTAATTTTTTTAAAACCCTACTAAATGTTCGTTCACTATGTAATGTCTATTTCGCACTATAATTCTATTTTAAATTATTTATTCAATTAATCCGCTTTATTCGTGTTTAAAATCTATATTTAAAATTAATGAGTGTTTTTCGCACTATTATTTTTTCGTATACTAAATCGTTCGCGTTTCGCGGAGCCGTGAATAATGTTAACTCCACAATATTCTAAAAATTCCGGATCTCACTCAAACGGTTCTTAAGAAGCAAAAATCTTTGACTGTTTGAAGACGACCGATTACTTTGAAGTTCCGAATCATTCTCTTTATGGAGGACTCCCCAGCGGCCCGAAGGCACCCAGCGAGTCTCTCGAAAATCAGAACAATTCGGAAATTCGATATAATCGGACGTCTTCAAATAGTCAAAGATTTTAGCTTCTTAACACTGAACCTACAACCTAGATTTTTTATTTCACAATTATTGAAATTATAAAGATGCTTTCGTGGTAAATGATTTAATAAATACATTTAATAGCGGAGATATTATAATATGAACCGCAGAAAGTTCAAATAAATTTAATCTTGTTATTTTTATAAGGCATCATGTATCGGCTACTTTTAGACCTCGGTAGGTTTTGTGTTAAAAACCGTTTGAGTGAGATCCAGAATTTTTAGAATATTGTGGAGTTAACATTATTCACAGTTCCGCGAAACGCAATCGGGATTATAAAAGCTGAATTTAATCTAATTTAGTGCTATTTAGCATACAAAAAAATAATACTGCGAAAAACACGGACTAATTTTAAATATAGATTTTAAACGCGAACAAAGCGGATTAATTGAATAAATAATTTAAAATAGAATTATAGTGCGAAATAGACACTCCACCGTGAACGAACATTTAGTTAGGTTTTAAAAAAATTAGAACAGTATTCCTGAAGGATAAATGCTATCATTAAACCCAAAGACGGCTACATTAAGTACTAAAACTATGATCTACTTAGTGAGGTGCGAAAGTGTTGAAATGCAACATTAAAAGAAAACAGTTTATATATACTATTAAGGACCAAGATAAATTATTATTTTAGGTATTTTTCAAAGTTTAATAATATTTATTTAATTATCAAAAAAACTCATATATTTCAAAAGGTGTTTATGTGATTTTTTTTGTAATTTCTAATCAATAATTCTAATCATTGCAATAGTTTTGAGAGTCACTGCATATCACCAACTTAGAAATGTAAAATAATTTGTTGTTATTTAGATACTGGGCTAATTGTCATCTACATTAGTTATAAAGTACACCACAATTTATACAGTGGTGTTCACTTGTATAGCCTCGAATAATCCAAATAACAAATGAATGACGTCGAGAAAGGATTCGATTCTCTTTCCGTAAATCATGACAGTAGTAGGAAAATCCGTCTGGTCCATCCAGATTGAATTATTTCTCATGTGAGAAAATTATATTGTGCCATTGTTGTATCCAACTGATATGCGTTCTAGCAAATTGGAGTCGGGCTTCAATATGCCTTCTCATTAACGCAGGTTTTCTTTGCATTTTCTTGGATTTCATGTATGGAACACATTGTATGACACGTCTAATAGTTGAAACAGACGCTTTTGTTCCAACTTCATGTTTGACCTCCTTAAGGGAAACTGCTGCATTCGAAATTTTACGTAAAATTGATCTCCTTTCCCTCTCCGCTCTAGCTCGTTCTGTTCTCCCTTTAGAATTTTTTCCATAATTTCCATGGTTATTATAGAAATTATTAATTACTTTAGCACTCCCATTAATTCTTTTTCCAATTTCTCGATTTGAATACCCTTCTCCTTTTAAAACTTTAACTTTTCCAATTTCCTCAACAGTCAATGACTTTCCGCGACCCATATTAGCACAATGATGATAATGATACAAATAGTAATGGATATACAGGGTGTTCGACAACAGGTGGGAGAAAATTTAAGGGGTGGTCCTCGACGATAATATAGGACGAAAATGAAGAATAAAAAAATTGCGATTTCGGCTTCGTTATTTATTTATTAACACTTTAAAATCCGCCTTAAATGCGGCAACAAGCTTAACAAAAGTGTACGTTGCGTACGTCATAGAGGCGCGCGACAGTCACGTATCAAGTCACAGATGCATGCATACCTTGGTTCTTATTTGGGGCCCCAGCGAGGTGAAAATATTTAATAAATCGTTGGACGACATTGAACCAACCTGCTCGTTAAAGTCCACAAGGGCATTTATAATATCCGCCCTATGGAATTATCGAGTAGAAAAGGTCAATGTCCTTTCATTTTTAAATTGTTCTCCAACATATCCACAAATCGT
>CM052196.1:18817330-18847775 GCA_028455805.1 Lasioglossum figueresi
GTTGCCGCATTTAAGGCGGATTTTAAAGTGTTAATAAATAAATAACGAAGCCGAAATCGCAATTTTTTTATTCTTCATTTTCGTCTTATATTATCGTCGAGGACCACCCCTTAAATTTTCTCCCACCTGTTGTCGAACACCCTGTATACTTAACATAGATGTGAAAATCTAGTCTTGTCTGATGTATCGTAAAGCGACAATTAACCGTGACTAAACAATGTGAGGCTATTCATGTGGAAGCATCTTATTTTTACAAACACAAAGTTTCTTGCAACTGTACATATCGATGTAAACATATTCACTTACAAATTCATATTATAAACGAATGTAACTAATAAACAAGAATTTTTCTCACAATTTCTTCCTTTCATATAAACTTATACATGGTGAGTCCGAAGAAACAGAACACCTAAATATCTCCGTTACTTTTCGTTGTACAAAAAAACTTGTTAGAACAAAGTTACACTGTTCGAAGGGCCACATGTAACGGTGCAAGGGAAAAAATTTTCAAGGTCAGTTTTTTATGAGATTTCAAGGTCATCGAGGTTTTTTTTAATGGAATGATATATCTTCGTTAACGTAATGTTGTAGCTGACAAAATAACGAATTCATCCATGTAACACAATATGACCTACAAATGACCTTCAACCCCAGAAAAATGGAATAAATAAAATTCAACGTGTAAGATTCATTTGCTTTATTTCTGTTACGCAAAATGTTCAAAAATATTCCCTTGAGCTGCTATACATTCAAATGTATCGCGATACACAACATAATAACAGATTCGGTGTTGACAGGAAGACATTTATGATATACCTTCGCCTATGCGTTCGTACAGAATCGCGTTTATCAAGTACTAATTACTCTGAAGATCTTTTTGTTATCAAATTTCCACTGTTTCTAAAATTTCTAATCTATCAGTTTATCGATGAACGTTCCACAATGCGTTACTCGAAGGAAGATATGATTGATATGATTTTCATTTATGGAGAAAGTCGACAGTGTTTAAGAGAAGCAGCGCGATTGTACAAGGACCGATTTCCTAATCGTAATTGTCCATCAGTTTCCGTTTACTCCAATTTGATAAATAAATTCCGTGAAACTGGTAGTGTTGGAACTTCGACCGGTCGTCCACTTTGCTGCGCATCATCGACACTTTCGCGGCCATTTTTAATCTGTTTTACCCACTTGTAAATGTTCGAACGGTTTAAACACTTATTCCCGTACACTTTTAACATCCTTGTATGGATATCACTACCATTAACACTTTCTGCGACTAAAAATCTAATCGCAGCACGTTCTTCTTCCGCGGTGCAATTCTCAATCAGACTTGACATTTTCAACTGACTGAATTATAGGTTAGGTTTTGTAAGAATGATATAAATGTGCATGTCATATGTCTGAGTGTGAGTGTGCATATATGTTTAAGTGTTATATATGTTTTTATTGATTTGCATGTCACGTTAATGTTTTGTTAAATGAATGTTTTACTACGTTATGATTTTGTTAAAATAAAAACGACAGTCCTCTGCGAGCAATCGAGGAAACATCACGTCCTGTCAAGTATCAATTCCGTGTCAACTCCTTACAGTTTACAAAATCTTGTCGAACAGCTGATCAAAAGTCGTTACAAGGATGCCAACTTGAAATATAAAAAGTTTCGTATTGGTTCATGAAAATGTTTAGGAGCTATATCAGTTTGTCTAGTTACTTATTGAATGACCCTCGTATTTTCACCCGAGGCTAATCAAGTGAACAGCACTGTATATTTCTGATTATACTTTTCTTAGAAATATATTTTGAGTTGTGTCACTCTTCTGATGAATGAACGACTTGTGCAAAGGACTCAATGATCAACCATTTCAAAAATGGAGGATAAAGATGTTCTTCGAATTTGGTCGAATTCCAACCGGTGGTTTTGTATAATTCTTTTCACTGTTGAGGCAGAACGAAGCTCGATGGTTGCGTCTCTATTTGCTCAGAGAGGGATCAGTAATTTCGATCGAGCGAAGGCAACGGCCAAAGGGATAGACGGGTGTAACTGCGTGGATGTAAACGAGTTTTCCCGAAGCCATTCGTTACCCAGTCTCGTTTAATCATTTGTAACGCGTATGGTGAGTGTTGTAGGCGCCGCGTCGCTCCGCGCGCCAGCTTTCGGCGAGAAGACAGCCGTTGCTCTCTCGCGGAGCTCCGAAACTGACAACAACAAATTAGCGGCGGTAATCGAATCCCTGAGTCGACGAACAGTCGACGTGGAAACAAGGAACGGGAGAAGTCCCGCGAGTTACCGAGGACCTGCAAACGCGACAACTAAAGCCGAGGGCGCACAGGGTTCTCGCAGAATCGGCGACCTTGAAGTGCTTCTTCCAGTGTAGCATCTAGACAATAGACAATATTCATACTTCCTTAAATTGATGCTCAAGTCCTGGATGAATGGGTCCAACAGGAACTCAGAATACAAACAAGCAATTAGTAACGTTGAAAAACAAGTATACAATTTATTTATCACTAGCTGTAGCCGGCCATGCGTTGCTGGGAACATCTAGCTCCCTCAGACACACCTTTTGTGTTGCAACCTCATGTAGTTCACTAGCTGACCGATTCATTTCGACAGAGTCCGCTGTCGTAATAGAGCATTTTCTACAGAGTCAGTAATTCAGAACCGTAGACAGAAAAATGCATTACATGCACAATGTCTGTACTCATCTTAATGTGTGCATTAGGGTGGACCTTAATTTTCGGCTAACGAATTTTTTTCACGACAGCCCCGAAAATTGTGCCACTGGACGAAAAAAATCTGTGCGAAATTTGAAATTGATCGAATAACAGGAAATACTGCCGCATCGACTTTGAAAAATTTGTTAATGTTGTAACTCGTTTTTCTCCATATCGTTGAATTTATCTTTTTACGCACTATAATAATGTAGAAACAAAATGAAATATTGATTTTAAAAAAATATTCGGGACTTTGAAATCTCAAAAATTGACATTTAAAATATTTCTTTTTTTTTGCATTATATTTAATTTATTAAACAGTACAACTTTTGTCTAAGAAATTTTTTAAAATTTTTATAAGTAGCAAAGATATATATATATATATATGTGTATGATGCCTGTATGGCTTGTACTTTGTCGGATAATTCCCATTCTTCTACTAAGTCATAAACAGCAGTATCTACAGTAATGATAGGCGGCAGCACCATCGCTTGACCATTACTTCTCGCGGCTCCGCGACATGCTACCGAAAACTTAGAATTACGCGTCGTAAACGTAAAAGTAGGACTTTTGAGGCAAATAACCCCCTAGACTGATCTCTCATTTAGCGATTTTGATTACTAAGAAACCTCTTTGCATTATTGAGAAATCAGGAGTGGAATCCCAGATCCTTGCAATCGTCGCGTACGTATACGTGGTCTAGCGGTGTGTGAGTTTACTGTGGTGACTGTATGCAGTCAAGCGCCAGTGTCGTCTGTCTAGGAGACGCAGTCCTTAACACTTTATTTACCGATAGCCTATTAATGGGCTTTTCAATAATTGTGCTGCACCAAATGGAAGCTTAAAAATCTTCTTTTACACAATAATCCAGAAGGAAATTATTGGATTTTGTTTTTGTGGGTGAGTTGTTGGTTTATGATTGAAATTTTATGTTGCTAATAAAGGATTCTTTTAAAAAATCCTCAGCCATGAACCATAGACTTTCAACAATTATGGAATAATCCCCGGTAGGTAATGTGTTAAGGTAAACTTGTATAAACGTCTTCTCATTTCTCGATAATACAAACATGGGATTTTTTCACTAGTCGAAAGCGCTAGATAAAAGATAAATCTAGGCCGCGATGGCCCTCGAAAGACCTATTTTTACGTTTATGAGGCGTAATTTGCATTATTCGACAGCATGTTGCGGAGCCGCGAGAAGCAATGAACAGGCGACGGTACTGCCGCCTATCGTGGCTGTCGATATGCTGCCGAATAATGAGAATTACGCGTCGTAAACGTAAAAGTAGGATTTTTGGAGCAAATAGCCCCCTAGACTGATCTTTCATCTAACGATTTTGACTAGTAAGAAACTCCATCTTTGCATTATTGAGCAATAAGGAGTGGAATCCCGGACCCTTGTAATTCTCGCGTAATTGTATGTAATTTTGACTAGTAAGAAACTCCATCTTTGCATTATTGAGCAATAAGGAGTGGAATCCCAGATCCTTGCAATCGTCGCGTACGTATACGTTGTCTAGCGGTGTGTGAGTGTACTGTTGTGACTGTATGCAGTCACGCGCGAGTGTCGCCTGTCTAGGAGACGCAGTCCTTAAAGACGTCTACTGATCGAGGTTCTTCCCTAATTCGCGTAAGTAGTTCCAAGGGTGAAATCATGGCGCACGGAAGTCACGAGAAAAATCAGTGTCTTCGGACCTGCGGGACGGGAGTTTAAGGACGCGATGGAAATATTTTCCAGGAGGTTTTCCCAGCGAACACGTTTAGGTGGCAACAAGATCGTATTACCGTCTAGGGTAGCGAGGCAGCCCCTTGCTCGCGGGAGGTGATCCTGAAACGAGATCGCCTCCGAAAGCCGCGAGATTTACGCGCTCTGCGGTTTCTCGTTACTTCCTGCGTTGAACCACAGTCCTCCCATCCTTCGGTTTGAACCTCACTCCCTGTTTCTTCTCCGAGTCTTCCGCAAAACGCAACCTGCTGCTTTGTCCACACCCCCCTGTGACCCCGTCGCCGATCCTTCTTACTCCGCTTCCCTCCGCGGGCAGTGAATATTTATGAAAGATGTAAATAACGACCGGGATAATTTTCTCAGGAGATCCGAGCCACTCTTGTTTACGACGCCGCGTCGCGGCCGGGAAGCCGTTCCTTCGGCCGACTTACCGCGAGAACACCCTCTTCGGCCTCGTTTGTCAGCGTCTCTCGCGAGCCCCGCGACGCTTTGTTCGAGTTTCCTTCCGATCCTCGAGTCGCCTATCGAGACGCTTACCACAAACAACCGCCTCTTGATTCGTGCACTATGCGAGGGCAATTCGTACGGCGATATTCCTGGCAAATTGAAACGAGGCTCCACCAAGAAACATCACAAGTCAGGTGGGAGTCTTGGATTTGGTAAAACTTCACCTTGGCGGACCAGAAATTTTCAAATTTTTGTGAGATAGATACATGTGTGCGTGTTTAGAGAAAAAGGTTGAGCTGTTAGACGTAACAGCCAGGACATGTTGTTCACAGCGGCCCGTACATCACCTTCGCGGGGTGTCGCGCGAGTCAGCTGTGGGTGTAGGAAAAAAAGCGCACAAAAAGCGTAGCGTGTTGCCGATCG
The DNA here is from genome assembly GCA_028455805.1 of Lasioglossum figueresi. Taxonomy (NCBI): domain Eukaryota; kingdom Metazoa; phylum Arthropoda; class Insecta; order Hymenoptera; family Halictidae; genus Lasioglossum; species Lasioglossum figueresi. The sequence goes on from CM052196.1 coordinate 18,822,642, forward strand.
CGGAGAAAAACGCAAGAACGACGCGTGCCTAGGACAAACGGCCGTTGGCCCGGATATTAGACAAAGGAACCGACCCATATAAAACGGGGCAAGCGGGCGACGCGAGAAGCAGTCGAAAAGATCGAGTCGAAGTACGAACAAATCGAGATAGCCGTTGTAGTTAGGGAATAGTCGTTAGATTACTGGCGCCGTCGTTAGTGGAGTACTTGTTTAAATCAGCGTATCGTAGCATTTTTTTGTAAGATATTCGTGAATAAACACTGTGTACAGAAAGAGCCGTATTTAATTTCCTACATTTTTATGTATACAATTCTATAGATTTTGAAGGGAAGATGCCAAAAATGTAAGTTTGTTGTCGAGAATTCATTGGTTCAAAAGTCATACGCGTGTGAAGTTGGCCGATTTCGAGCGTTTTTGACAGGTTAGGGCAGGGAGTAAACTATTCCCCTCGGAGAACTGCAAGGTCCCCCACCATTGAACCTCTTCCCACTACTACATACAGCCGTAGAGTTAGTGAGTTGGGTGTCAGTGGCTCGACGGTTACAATGTATGCGTGTGCGTTGTGTCGTGCGTCGTGAGTCGCGCGGCTCTGGTGGTGGGAGCTCTCCACTATTGCAGTAATGTCGCACACATTGACTCGATGAATCGAAATGTTCAACTTTCTTAATTTTCATTATTTTTTAATGAAATTTCACTATCGTATTTCTGGCATTTTTCTGATTAGAATAAGACAAAACACGATATAATGCCAATTGTATTTAGTGGTTAAATCGACGATTCAAGTTTCGGTCGCAAGGAAGGACAGCGTATGAGAAAGAAAGAGACACTCATTCTGTCCTTCTCTGTGTTTGCCTTCTCCTTTGAATTTCATTCTGACCTTCTCTATGTTCGGACTCTCCTTTGAAGTAACAAAAATAAGGCCACAACACCAGGATTACAGTCCTCTAAAAACACGGCTGTTGGACAGTAAACCCGACTTTACTGTATACATTATAACAATGAAGTCTTTGAGTGGGGGAAGAATCTAAGCGGGGAAGGTGCCTCGAAAAGCACCGGGACTACTCGTTGGAACTGCCTGGGTTAGGGCACCACCATATTGGTTTCTAGTTTTTACTAAGTGGATCCGCTAGTTAAACAATTGTATTACTGTCGCTATCCTTGCCCGCTAGGACCTGATTCGCCACGGATTTGTATATACGAGGTGTGATCAAAAAGTAAGGTGACTTTTTATTTTTATCAAAAAATATTTACTTATTTATCAATATTTATGTTGTCCCCTTCAAAGTAATCCCCCTCAGATATAATACACTTGTGCCAGCTCTTTTTGCAATCCTCGAAGCACTTCTGATAAGCACTTTCTGGTATAGCTTCGAGCTCTTCCAGCGATGCAGTCTTTATCTTCTCAATCGTTGCAAATCTCCGTCCTTTCATGGGTCTCTTCAGTTTTGGGAACAGGAAAAAGTCGCAGAGGGCCAAATCCGGTGAATATGGTGGCTGAGGCACGATTGCGGTGTTGTTTCTGGCCAAAAAATTACACACAAGCAACGATGCGTGAGCAGATGCATTATCGTGATGCAAAATCCATGTATTGTGTTTCCAAAATTCCGGGCGTTTTTTTCGTATTGCTTCGCGCAAACGGCGCATAACTTCAAGCCAATCCTCCTTATTAACCGTACGACCTTGTGATAAGAACTCCTGATGCACTACGCCATGATAATCGAAGAAAACAGTGAGCAAAACCTTGACATTTGGTCGAACCTGGCGTGCTTTTTTCGGTCTTGGCTCTTCTGGGGACTTCCATTGGGACGATTGGACTTTGGTTTCGACGTCATAACCATATACCCATGATTCGTCACCAGTTATGACCCTTTTGAGCAAATCAGGATCATCGTTGACGTCATTCAACAGCTCCTGAGCGATGCTCATGCGACGTTTCTTCTGGTCAAAATTAAGCAATTTTCGGAACAAACTAACCCGAACACGCAAAACACTTCTAACCTTTATGCTTCTCACAAACAAACAAAAAATGCTATATAGCTGAAACTGTGAACGTATGTTCGGGACGAGTGTACCACCACAAGAAAAAAAAGAAAACGAAAATCGACTGTATCCCGCGTAATTCAAAAGATCACCTTACTTTTTGATCACACCTCGTACATTGTATCAAAACAAGAGGAATAACACAATTCACGAGATGGTGTTTTAAAACCAACACAGGCACATTTATTATGACGATCACCTCTTTAATTCTTAATATCACGATAAACTCTTGTTGCCACTAAGCGAGTACCTATTCTAATTAAAGCTTGCCTTAAAATAATCAGACTTCCTCACTCGTGTCAAACCATTAAGTGACATTAAGTAACCATCGAATTAAACATTAAACAGACTCAGTCAGTCTTGAGGTCGTTATAGATAGGCATCAAAACTACAATATTCTATATTTAAAAAGCGAAAAATAGGAAAACTTACTGTTCTATGGAGAAGAAGAATTGGAATTTCTCATTTCCCCTACTGCCAAAAACAAGAGGCTTTATCAATTTGTTTTTTACCTGAGACTTTGACACAGTTATACAATTACATCCATTTACGAGTGCAAACACATTTCTCATTCGGTTATAGGGACTCAACACTTGTAAAGATAACATTCCATTATCGTTATTGTCCTTAACCTGGCAAACTCGTCGATAGGGCGTATTCTTGTCCGTAAACGTGATAACTACGAAATCTCCTCCTCTAATGATGTCTTGTGGAACCACACTTAGTTGTTGAGGGAGTTTCCTCTCTTGTTGGGATGTTTGACCGTCATCTTTTTGTTCTTCATTTCTAAGCATGACATCGATAGTCGTTGGCGACTCACCTCCCAGTTGATGAAGTTCGAGTGTCTCTTCACAGTGAGATGGAGTCTCACTATGTAGCACTATGAAATCGTTTAATTCAAGTTCTTCATCTAAGGAAGCATCCGGCTCAATATCAAGAACAATCACTTCGTTATAGCTGACACTGGGTGTCCACTATAGAAGTATTTAGCGTTTTGTGTTTGTTAAGTGAACACAGAGCCTAAATACCAACGTGATCGAAGTTTACATACAACTTCTCATGAATATCAATCTATACAATCTACTTCATCATTCAAATGGAAGGTGAAGTCACTGAAGTGATTATGAATGCCACAACAAATGTTGCAACATACCTGTCTCCTTACTAGATTCGAGAAACTGATGACACGATGCTCCGGGAGATCGCTAGTTCCCGAACTGCTATCCAGATAGAGTCACCTACTACGTCTATGAATTTCAACGTCTTTTGGTGCCTGTAACTCTTATTATCCTCATTTATTCAACCAAGTGTCCACTATTGGGTCAGTTTCCACTTTACTCCCCGTTACCTTATAAGATAATTTATAATATGTGACATTTTATTCCCCCGCGGAACATTATTACAAAAAGTATTAAACGAGATGTAGAAAAATTTACATTCATGATTCATGGTCAATTATCGCTAATGGCTGGACGTGACAATATAAAATGTGACAGAATTTAGTACGATTTTATAATAATTTATTTCAGATCTGAAAAGGCTATCACCACGGAAAATAAAATCTAGTTTATTCCACTTTCTTATCGCTTAGCCAACCGAATGGGGAGATGTCCCCACTTTTTACGTTCGCTGTGATGCACGCGGTTGGCCAAGTGTTTAAATTCATCTACAAAAATTGAAAATTGCATAAACATCCGCAATCTACCGATGAATTGGCATCAGCTGAGTGTGGTCCTCCAGGGCCGCTGTTATTGAGATATAATCATTTTTAAGAATTGATTCTTTATAATGTAGGAGTATGATTGTGTTCGACAAAGAAGCTTCTGAGTATCAACTTAATATGCTTTATTTATAAGAGGACCGTCTACGTCGCTGGCCAGGAAAAGACTCCTCTTCCTAGTGTTATAAAAGACAGGGGAGATCATTTCACCCCCACCCTCTTGAACGCTTCCCAAGGAGGGAAAATTCACGAGAGTGACGTGTGGCATGAGTTTAGTCCTGTAGCGGAATTTCCACGAGGCCCAACACCCTCAACGTGCCGTGTGCACCTTCAGGTAGCGGGTTCTTTGCGCCTTCGCGGGATTCCCGTACCGTCGACTTGGGCTTTTTAGAAATTCGGAGTTTTATGACTCTTCGCGAGGGCTATCGAGACAGTCGCTAATGAAGAATCTAATGGCAACTCATAACAGATGTCTTCATGGCCTTGCCCGACAGTTTCCTCAAAAATAGCTTCTATTGTTGCACGAGTCCTTAAACCTCTCCAGCACTTGCACAGGAAATGTTAACTTTACTTTATGCAGCTGTGGTCGCTACAATAATTTCACTAACTGTGAGATAAGAAATTGTGGGATAAGTGATTCGTTGTGTTTGCGTGCGGGCGACCGGATCATGTTGCGACGGACCGGCGCCGATATGTTTAGGAAACTCGAATGACTGAGAGAGCGTGAATGAAGAGTGTTTAGAAATGAGCGTTAGGAGAATGTTTGGTTTTCACGAAGATAAATTATGGATGCAAGGGACAGGGTGCAAGCGAGATGGATGCAAAGGGGTGAAAGAATATAAAAGCGTGGAAGTTCGGCGGGCGAGTAGGAATTCGGAAAAGAGCGTTAGAGTGCGAGCCACTGCGTGTTAGAGTACGAGCGTCTAATAAACATAGTATTATTTAAAAGCGTTGGTTAGTTGAAATCCATTACTCATCAATCCTACAAAATCCTAAAATCATTTCACCCTTCACCCGCTTCGTTACTCTTCTCCGCTGAAATCTCTTCTCGAAACGCTTCTTTGGCTTGGTGAAAAAGTTGTTAACTTAGAGATTCATTGCAGGCTGTACAAGGCACGAGCGGGTCCGTTCGCAATGGGTGGCCGGGTTGGTTGCCGGATAGTTAGCGCCGCGACTCGCAGTCAGCGGGCTTGCGGCGGGTTGAATGAGCGTAAACGGCGCAGCGTAGGGTTGCCTCGCTCGCTTTCTCCCTCTCCTTTCGCTTCGGAATTTCACCGGTGGTAAAAAGGGGCTGCGAAGAAGCCGGGTAAGAGAGCAAACGGCTAAAGAGAGACCGAAGAAGAGAGCGAAAGAGAGAGAGAGAGAGGAGTGAGGTTTCTGGTAATCCGGTCGGAGGCGATTCAGTACACCTATTTCGCTAAAGTGATTTCGTGCCTTCGAAGGATTCGACGATTCCTCGCGGAAAATCACACTCTTGGTCCTGTGCGCGAGTTGCCCTTTCCCACTTTACGTCATATCGCCGGCAAAGTGCATCTCGTAAAGCTCCACGCGCATGTCCATTCTCGATTCCGATGACACTGGACTGCGGATCTGATGGATTTGCGACAGAAACGAATCAGAGACAGCGGAGCTTTACTAACATTGGTTTTTCATCGTGTTACAGTGAACCACAGTAATATTCGAACTCTTCGAAAGCGACGATAACTTTCTTAATATCAAGTCATATGACTTGCATACTTTTTTAGAAGTTAGAGCAATTAATGTACTACATGACGTGCAAAAGAAATTCTGACCAATTACAATTGGTCGGAATTACAAACACAATACTGGAAGTTGTTGTTTACAACATTTTTATGTAAAAGGACCTATACTGAAAATTTAAAAATACATTTTATGGATCTGTGTCAATTATACATATTCTAAAATATTGAATAAAAATCGGTCAACGTTGCAACAAGCTACAAACGTTTAAAGATGGTGATAATTGCAGTTTTTCACGATTTTCAGCATATAACTGAAATTATACCAAATTTGTTGTCTACCCTTTTTCCCCAGAATTGTCAAGGTCACCTTCAGCTTTTTATAGATAAACCTACAATTTGTTTACAACCATCTTTTTAGAACTACTACACTATGAAAAGTATTTATTCTCCATCTAAACCAAATAAACATTAAAAAAATATGGCGTCGACTAGCAGCAATACACTCGCGTAAACGGTTAAGAATTGATTTCTTGTCATAAAAAGTATTTGATATGATGCTTGCCGAATTCGTTTCAGTATCTCCTAACAGATAGGTGTACAAAAATTGTAGGTTTTTCTACGAAAAACTGAAAACTTCGTAAAAAGGGGTTGACAACAAATTTTGTACCTGTACCAAACAAGTGTACAGATGGTTGTAACCATTCAAAGCTCTTTTTGTATTTTAAAAAGATTTTCACGTAGTGCAACATGGACGATACATCCTATACAGGGTTAGTCACCTAACGTTTTCACCTCAAATATCTTTGTTGTTTTCAAAGATACACTACTATACGCTACTCGTCCGGGTGGGTTGCCCTTGCGGGCGGCGCACAATGCGCGCTCCAATGACATCACAACTTTTGAACGACTGGACTTTCGCATGGACAGAATTTCATGTCAACCAAATGATTTACTTTCTTGTATTGACTTTGAAAACACAATAAATCTCAAGGTGTTTTACTTACATTTCGATTTCGATTGCAAGACCGATGTTAAAGTAAACAATCAAAACAAAGAAATGCTTTGTTTCAATTGGTTTTCTGTTATATCACCATTTTTTCATTGCAATGCTTTATGATACACTACATTTTTTGTTTTGTTTTCTGGCGCATAGACAAACAAAGCTGATGGTTTTCCGACACGGGAACAGGCGACATACAATTGACCATATGAGAAGCATGGATTTTCAAGATTAATGCCGCAAACACTCAATGACTGCCCTTGTGATTTGTTTGTTGTCATTGCGAATGCAAGCCGCACCGAAAATTGCAAGCGTTTAAAGTCGAATGGCATGTCGATCGGAGTAATTGGGATGCGTGGTGTCAAAACGTCTTCTCCTTTGTACTTTCCTGTAAGAATTGTTGCTTCGATGACATTGTTCATCAGTTTCTTCACCGCAAGCCGAGTGCCATTACAAAGACGTGGTTGATTGATATTTCGCAACATTATGATTACCGATCCGGTTTTCAATTGGAGATTATGCGGCGGCAATCCGGGCAATTCCAGCGAGTTTTTAAATGATAATCGTCTTCACCTTGCCAAAATATGATGGGATATTGCAACGCATCATATGATCGGTGCGTTTCGTACACACGCTGCAACTGATCGTTCCGCCGACGTAGAACGATATCACGGGATTCGAAATTTTCACCAACATCATCAATTATTGGCGCATCGAAACATCTTGCGTGTTCTCCCGCAGGCGTCTTATCGGCTCTGATTACAATTTTGTGATTATCAGATGGCATGCGGTCCAGTGAGGTTTTAAACAATGCAATCAATTCATTGTGTTGATGAAAAAAAGTTTGCAGTTGTTCCACAATTGGCCATTTCACCGAACTGTTGTGTGCACAACTCTGATCTACTTCTTGTGGTGAATTGCCCATGAAATAAATCTGCAGAAATTGATAGTCTGCATCTAGCGATGGCAGTAGCGAACCTGCTCTTTGATATATTTGACCTTGAATCTTGAAAGTGGGCACGAAATTGTCCCGAACCACAGTTGTTGCGCCAAATGAAGTCATTTTGAAGCAACTGTTGTATTTCTGGATTTGTGTCAGGAATTGTGTGGAATCTGATCCTGTTCCAGAAATTAATTAGCGCAATGGCTCTGGTGGCGGGACCAATGCCGCCAATTTGACTTTGCCACTTGCGCAACACAATCCAGGTGTTTCATTTTTGTATCTCAATGCCTTACAATGTGGGCACACAACGCTCATGGTTCCTATAGCAACGGATTTTTCTGCACTGTAATCAATTTTCATGTTGTAACGGAATGCAGCTCGATGAGTATTCAACGCAACATTTGTTTGTCTTCTTGCACGATTATTCGAATTCATTGTCGCGCGATTGGTTTCTACTGATCGCTCATTCGATGCATATCATCTTCGTTCCCATTTACTCTTTCTTGTGGTGTTCGTGCTGAACGTGTTTGGTATAATCTATTCCGTTCAATTTCACGTCGCTCTTCGCGTTGCTCTACAGTTCGATTAGATCTAATATTCGTTTGCTGTGAGTATTATTGCGAGTTCTGCGACATATATTGCTCCCCGTCTTATTGGCGGCATTGCAAAATGCGATTAAATTTTGTGAATTCAAAACAAATTTTGTCGATTGCGACACAATAAACGGTCAATAAAATAAAAATTAAAATAATACCATAATACCATATACCAAAATGAAAATAAAAATAAAAATAATACCATACCATACATATACCATAAAGTCACTATGAGTCAATATTCGTCGATTTCCGCGTCCGCTACGCATATTAATACCGCTCGCGTAACACTTTACTTGCGAGAAACTCGCTACGTCGCGTTGTCCATCTGGCGGTGGCCGCGGTAGGTGACGCCGTCGTGGCCCTCTCGCGGCGGTCGCGGTGTGGGTAGTCTCATTTTATTCCGAATTTTCATGTTTCCGGGCAACTATTCCAATTTTTTTTACTCTAAAAACCCGAATCGGACCACAACGAACATTTAGAAAAAAATATTAGCCAAATCGGTCCAGCCGTTCTCACGTGATGTCGTGACCAACGAACAGCAATTCATTTTTATTATATAGAAGATTAAATGTCTTCAGGACAAAATTGAATGGTGAAATGGGGCATACACGATACCAAAAACTGTTTGTTTTTATGTAATTTTTTTTAGAGATATCAAGATTACCTTCATTTTTAAAAATGGAGCCTTTTTTAATCATCTACAATGTCACGTCGTGTGTTTGAGACGACACTCACGGGTGATGCGCGGATGTATTCCACTCAAGTTTGTAAGGCTTGAGCCCGGTTTGATCGCGGACGCGTCGACCCGCGAATGTCCTCGCACGATTGTTACTACCCGCCAAATTAATATTGGGTAGCCGGTTCAATGGTTTAACCGATTACATAAGATAAAATCGGTTCGAATATAATGGATGACGTTAAAGAAGCGTTTCGTCCCGGACCTGCTAGTGAACTCGTCAGTAAGGCTGATCTAGCAGGTCCTGCCTTATACGCTAGCGCACGCGATCGTTTATGATCGTTTATGACGCGGAATTTAGCGCGGTTGTCCCGATCGCTGAACAATGAATTACCGCTATGTAACGTCTCGAAAACTTGTACTTGTCTAACCGAGGATTAAAAGATGTTGCTTGTCCGAAAGCTAAGATATAACTGACGGAATTCGATATCCTATTCGAACGCGACGAGGAAAAAGATATACCGATTGGTTCTTGCCGAAAGTTGCATTTACCAATCAGCATGCTTTGACTGTTTATCCTTCTCGCTGTTCTGAAGGAGCGTTGGGAAGGAGGCGCGACGGTTCCCGGTAATTCGACACTGCCCGTGACGGTCCGGGCGGTCGTTCAAAAGGACCAAATCCATGGTACATTGTTCTTTAAGATATACACATTCGAGACATTTGCCAGATATCTCGAACGGTAGCCGAATGAACCTAATTTACGACATCTTCGAGGAAGATGTTTAGTCACGAACGTACTCTAAATATTGTTCAAAAGAAAGCTACATCTCGTGTTCCTGCGCGACGGAACAACAATGATAGCCCCTTTCATTACGAATCCAGTGACTATAATTATTCAAGGTCATTCAAAGTCACGAACATTCCCTCAGAGCCCATTTACAGGCATGCATCGACGTAGAGGGCCATCATTTCGAACATTAATGAAATACAAGTATTCTGCTTCCATATTTTAGTTTCATACAATTTTTCTGACCATGACCTTGAACGACCTTGAGTAATTATAGTCATTGGATTCGTAATGAAAGGGACTATCATTGTAGGTGTTTCAGAAAGGATGGTTCCATTTAAAAAATGAAGGCAACCCTGATACATCTAAAAAAAAGTTATATAAAACAAAAATTTTTTTGGTATCGTGTGAGCCCCATTTTACCATTCAACCTTGTCCTGAAGACATTTAACACTAAACCTACTGTACGAAACTATCGCGCCGTCACCGCGCGATCCCACCAGCAACGCGATTGGTGATTGATTGGCGCGCTCGAGCGCGACATTGCCAGAGACTCGACCAATGAGCAACGCCGATCCTCTGTGCGGGCGCACTCTCGACCACGCGATCAACAACCATTCTCGATCCTTCTGGAATGTTCTCGAACGCATAAAAAAGAAACCACCGGTGCGTGACGAACATTCCAAAAGGATCGAGCCAATAAAAAGAAGAGACAACCGTCATCTCTCCTTCTTTTCTTTCAAAGCGATCAGCTCCTTCAACTGTTACTATTGGAAATGGGTGGTTAAAATAAACCGATACTCTTTATATAACTGATAATTCTAGTTTATTTCGTAGAGCTCGGAAGGACGTCGTTCAGCGTCGAAGGCTAATTCAGAAGTGAATAGAAAAGTTAAAAAGGGCAACGTGGATAAGTCCGTTGTCCACTTAAGATAAAGGACCAGGTCTGCGTCATGTCTTCTATTCGGGCATTTTAGGTATACGAAACCCTCACAGACCCATGGGTCCGCAGACATCTGGTTTATTGTTTTAAGATAGAGAAGCCAGTGATTCTCACAGACAACCCAATTCATTTTTGCCTTTTGGCTGACGCAATGTTACAAAATCCAATACGCCCCCTCAAAAATGAATCGGTTACATTTAACTTCATTTTCGTTTAGCATCAAATCCAACGGCGATATCTATTACAATAGTAAATAACAAACATAATAAATGACTGTCCTTCCTTGCTTTCCCTGGGAAATACATTTGGTCCAACATTTGTTGCGCGGATTAGGGAAACCCAGTAAAACCTAATCAGACCATCTCAAATACTTAAGTATAAAAAAAATATATTCTTATGTGTTTTATTATATTAATCCCATCTTGGTTCTCAGTTCGTGAAATTTGATCGCTTGTAACGGCTTCGTAAATGCGTCTGCCACCTGTCGTTCTGTGCAAACATATTTAAGATTAATCACATTTTTCTCTATTTGTTCCCTGGAAAAATGATATTTAATGTCAATATGTTTCGATCTTTTGTGATTTCCTGGATTGTTTGCTATACTTATACAACCATTGTTGTCTTCATAAATTATAATTGGCTTTGCAATGTCTATGTTGATGCTGAGGGCTAACGATTTTAACCAAATAGCTTCTTTTACGGCCTCAAAAAGTGCCATATATTCTGCTTCTGTTGATGAAGTTGCAACAGAAGACTGTCTCTTTGTTGACCAGCTTATTGTACAACTTTCGAATAATTGAAATAAATATCCTGTTGTACTTTTCCTATCGTTTTCATCATGCCCACCCCAATCAGAATCAACATATCCACTAATTATGTTATCATAACTACTTCTTTTATAATTTAATTTAATATCAATCGAGCCTTTTAGGTATCTCAATACACCTTTTAAATATTGCCAAAGGTCTTTGTTATTTTTATTAGTATACCTGCTTAAAATGTTTACTGCAACACTTAAATCAGGTCTTGTACATATCATTATGTACATTAAACAGCCAATTAAATTTCTACACGGCGCGTGATACGTCTCATCCGAATTCAAAGCTTTATAATCCAATTTGTTCGGAAGAGGAATACGAGCAGATTTACATTCATTCATATTATACTTTTCTAATACTGTTTTTATGTATGTACTTTGATCCAGAGTTATTCTATCATTAACTCTTTCGACTTTTATGCCCAAGAAAAAATTAATTTCTTTTAGATCAGTCATTCTAAATTTACTCATTAAATAACTTTTAAAATTTGTCATTGTTTCTTTATTACCAGTTGCAATCACAAGATCGTCCACATAGAGCACAACATATATATTTTTAGATATATTTCCTTTATCCAGAATATATATACATCGATCTACAGATGAACTACGGAAACCTTTTTCTACAAGATTTTTTTCGAATACTTCAAACCAGCATCTGGCTGCTTGTTTCAAACCGTAAATTGCTTTATTAAGTTTACATACTTTATTGCTTTTACATTTGACTCCTTCAGGAACTTTCATAAAAATCTGCTCCTTTAGTTCACCATGTAAAAAGGCAGTCTTTACATCCATATGATGTATCAGTAAATCAAACTGATTTGTAAAAGCAATTATAAATCTAAAGCTTGATATTCTAGCGACTGGTGCAAATGTCTCGTTATAGTCCGTTAAATACTCTTGACTAAAACCACGAGCAACAAGTCGTGCCTTGTATTTTGTCTGGTTTCCGTGTTGATCGTGTTTGATCGTAAATATCCATTTACAATCTACTATGTTTGTATTTTCTGGTCTATCTACCAACGACCAGGTTTTATTTATCGTATGTGAATTTATTTTTATGGCTTGTTCCCATGCAATTTTATCATTACTTAATTTTACTTCATCAAACGAATTTAGAACTTTATTAACTAACGATTGTGCACACATAAGAAGATCATACTGTAATTCACTTTCATCATATGAAACAATAGGCTTATTCCTTATTCTATCACTCCTTCTAAGTTTACACCCTTCTTCTATTTCTACTTTATCATTTCGAGACGAAGACTCGGTATGCATATCTGTTTCTATTACAGATTTATTTCCATCTTTATTTTCACTATCAGGGTTTACTTTTTCACTCTCCTTAGATTTATCTAATTTATTATTATTAGATTTATGAAACTTTTCTTCTATTCTTATTGATTTTGACCGTATGTCAGATGCATCAATTTTATTCTTGAGATATACATTATCCCTTTCAAGTTTCATCACTGGACGAGTTTTCATATAATTGATTTCATCAATTATTACATCCCTGACTATCCCAAATTTATCACTTTCCACGAACCACACTTTATAACCATTCGGTTCATAACCAACCAATATACCTTTCGATGATTTCTCATCGAATTTGGTTTTTCTAGTTTTGTTATGAACATAAACAGTTGAACCAAATACCTTTAAGTACCTTAATTTTGGTCTTTTACAATGCCATAATTCGAATGGTGTTTTGTCTACTTTTAAAGCTTTAGTTGGGGTTAAATTAATTAAATATGTCGCAGTAAGAACTGCCTCTCCCCAAAATACTTTATCTAACTTGGCACCGCTTATCATTGCGCGCGCTTTCTCAGTTATTGTTCTTACCATTCTTTCCGAAACACCGTTCAATTGAGGGGTTCGTGGAATTGTTAAGTGATAACTAATACCTTTTTGCATACAATAGTCTTTCATCTCGTTTGATAAATATTCTCTTCCATTATCGATATATAAATTTACAATTTTTAAATTAAAATGAGTTTCACTCTTTGCTACAAAGTCCTTAAAGGCAGAAAATACCTCTGACTTATATGTGATTAAATAGGTCACACAGTAGCGAGTGAATTCGTCTACAAATAATACATAATAATTTTTATTGTCTACCGTGGGTGGATTGATGGGACCACAAACATCGGAATGAACAATAAACAATGGTCGTTTTATATGACTTTTGTCCTTTTCTTTATTAAATGGTAATTGTGCTTGTTTTCCGTTTATACAAGCTTCACACAATCTATCATTTGGTACAATTTTATTAATATATTCAATGTCATCGACCATTTGCTTATTTCTTAACTCTAAGAATTTAGATCTTCCTATATGTCCCAAACGCTTATGCCATAATTCATAATTATCATGCAGTATACTACAGTTTACTTGAGAGTTTATATTTACTCTTACCCCTTTAATATAGATCCCAAGGTCCACTAAAATTAAATTATTTAAGGGCTTACCCGTCATTATGGTTTTACCATTCTTACTTATGGTTACACCATTTTTATCGAAGACGATTGTTAATCCCTTTTCCTGCATTTTTCGCACCGACACCAGGTTGTATGGTGCCTCCGGGCAGAATAAAACATTTTCTAAAACGCCTTCAACCCCAATGTTGCTTGTAACTGCTACTGTTCCTTTTTTAGTTGCATATATATATGCTCCGCTTTTTGCCACAGATATCTTCAGGGGTGGTATCAGATCAATATAATTTGTAAATACATTGTCCTTATTTACTATATGGTCTGACGCTCCTGAATCCAATATAAAACTTATATTGGATAATTTTATTTCTTTACGGCTGCCTGCCATAAAAACAAATCTCTCGGTGGTGTCCTGGGCTGCCATCGGTTCATTCATCGTCACTTGCTGTATTGTCGGTACAGTTCTATTATTTCCTGTTTGGTGTTGCATGTTCTTCTTGTAATAGTAACACTCTTTGATTTTATGTCCTGTCCTACCGCAATGGTGACATTTCACTTGATTTCCATTCTTCTTCGTCTTATATGGTTGTGATCTTGGTCTCTTGAAAAACTTCTTCTGTTTGTGTTCTTCAGTGTGTTTATTTGTCATCAGAATTTTCTTGCTTATTGAACAAGTCTCTTCACGTAGCTTGATCTCATGATCAAGTAATTTTGTTTTTACAAAAGCCAGTGTAATATTGTCCTCCGATAGAGTTTCAATAGCAGTAATAATTCCATCGTATGCTGTCGGTAACGTTAGTAATAAATGTGCTACTTTATCCGATTCTTCAACTTTAGCTCCTGCTGCTGTCAATTCGGAAATTAGTTCATCAAATAATATAAAATGTTTCGCAAGGGGTACATCTCCTTGTAATTTTGATGTTAATAATCTTTTTCGTACGGATAACTGCATCGCCACACTTTTTCTTTCAAAAATGGAATCCAGATTTTTAAATATCTGTTTGGCCGTACTTCCCGGACTCACAAAACCAAGGAACGCATCACTTAAATATTGTATTAACAAATTCTTTGCTTTCCTCTCACTTTTTATATATTCGTCGTTCCCCTCCTCTGGAGTTTCAGAATCTACTACGTGTAACACATTTAATTCTTCCATTAAACCGCGCACTCTCAACTTCCAAGTGCTGTATCGCACACCATCGAACGGCTTAATGTTTTTATTGGTCTTTGAATCTTCCATAGTTCTTGTCCTTTATTATATATCTATACTAAATCACGATATATATAAAAAAAACTGAACACGCACAAAAAAACACAAAAGAAAACTTGAATATTTTATTATATATATTGTATATGTCACTAAAACAGTTTTTCGCGAACACTGAGTTACTTGTGTTGTTTATACAGTCCTCAACATTAATACTAAACACACACTTATTATTTACTGTTTCTATAGTCACTATATACACTATAATTAATTAAATTAAAGTTAATATACTGGGCCCATAACCTATTGGAAATGGGTGGTTAAAATAAACCGATACTCTTTATATAACTGATAATTCTAGTTTATTTCGTAGAGCTCGGAAGGACGTCGTTCAGCGTCGAAGGCTAATTCAGAAGTGAATAGAAAAGTTAAAAAGGGCAACGTGGATAAGTCCGTTGTCCACTTAAGATAAAGGACCAGGTCTGCGTCATGTCTTCTATTCGGGCATTTTAGGTATACGAAACCCTCACAGACCCATGGGTCCGCAGACATCTGGTTTATTGTTTTAAGATAGAGAAGCCAGTGATTCTCACAGACAACCCAATTCATTTTTGCCTTTTGGCTGACGCAATGTTACAAAATCCAATAGTTACCTTTCGAATCAAGTCTGTCCTTGCGATTTTCATAGTCCTCACATCATTTATTTCAATTTTTATTTGTACATCATTCTGTTACATTGGTTCCACGACAAACTCTTGTTATATAGAGTAAAATACAGTTCATTTATTGTAGATTCATTTTCTCAGTTATTCAACCCTTTTTCATTCATTCCTTCGTTCACTCTCACACTCAGCGATCCTGTCTCGCTCCTTCGTTCCAATACACCACTCTCCAGGTCAATCAAGACCGCTTCCTTTACACCTATCGAGCCTTAAAAGTAACCGGTACATTTTCCCTTATAAAAATAGCAAGATTGATTTTATTTAGACTTTGTGCGGTTCCTATTGTAAATGTACTCTACTAAAGATATTTATACAACCATTTCTTATGAAATCATTTTTATAATTTCAATAATTGTAAAATAAAAAATTTTGGACCGGTCATTTTGATCGGTGGTGGTAGGTTTAGTGTTAATGTAACTTTGAAAACAACAAAGATACAGTTGCCGAAATAATGATAGGTTCACTAGAGAATGAAAAATGTTTACGAAAATCGTGAAACATTTGCCCATAAATCGACTTTTAAATATCGACATCTACTGAACGGATTCTTGTTTCTAAATGTCCATATATCTCAAAAATAAAATCTTAATGAAATTGAATAAAAAGTTTTAGAGGAAACGAGTCTCAAATTCGAGCATTTTAGAAATGATGTTTTTTCTCCAATGAAATTGCCTTTCTTTTTCTAAGAGCCTTGGCGATTCCATTTAATATTTTGATTCGACGTTCAATTTCTCGATAAAAAGCATTCTTCGACGGTGAGAAATCATATCTTATATTAATAATTACTGTATAGAATAGATTAATAAAGCAGAGCTGAAAAAATTATGAAAAATTCTTATGATTGTCTTTAATTGATAGTGGATATCTTTCAAATTCAGCAGAGTTCAAACTTCTATCATATCGGAAAATTTTCGGTATTCCTTCCCTTACAACATCCCACAAAAATTTTTTCCACGTTTTTCCCCCTTTTTTAATTATTATTCTTTGAATGCATCGACGCTACATCGATCCCGCGCGCAGGATGGATGAAAATCCGCCAGGAACGAAACGGACGAACCAGAAACGAGTGCCTCCAGCTCGTTAGGAAACTGTTACGGTTACAGGCACCTCATATGTTTATATTATTGTACAGATAAGCAGTTTTGGACTCTCTGTTCGCATTTAGACGTCTCAGAATCATTCGAGCCTTCATAGCGAGATATTCACAGCATTTTTACGTTCTGGACGTTCAAAAAAGTTCTTGTTACATTTTTGACGTCAACAATAACACTAATTGTACAATTTTTCTTTAACCTATCCATAGCCTGACATTTCCACATTATCCATTCCAAGTTTCATGCCAATATCTTTTACAATTTAAAAGTTACACGAACATGAACCACGATTTTTCAATAAAAATATTATAATTATTATAAATTGTTATAAAAAATATCTTTGACACGCTTGCGATCGTTTTTACCTCTTCGATAATATTTGTATGTGTTGATTGCAACAAGATTTCTCGAATTTATATATTACGTATTCCATAAAACGCTTCATGTGTGAAACATAAATATACAAAATACATATTGAGAAAGTAAAAAATAGTTTGTAAGATTATATTTAGAAAAGTTTTTTTAAATAAGAAATATCAATGTAAAATTAATAAAAAATTATTGTTTAACAAATAAAAAAAAAGTTTAATTATCTATAGTTAAGAATTAATATTTTTTAAATATTATTAGTGAAAATTTCATTGGAATACCGCTAGTGGTGCAATCCGCACCACTGTGCATCGGCTCGTTTACTGCTTTTAATTTTATTTTCGTTTTCGGAATTGTACTGTGGCATTTGTTTTTATTTCGCAAGAATGTGTTCTACACATTGTGAAGCGGTCAGTCGACTATCAACAGTATTAGTGTAAAGACGTACCTGTTTCAAAAATACTTTGAAAATTATATCGAGTACAAGATACGAAATAATCTTAGGTTCACGGAGAAATATTTAAAAATTACTAATGATAGTGCAATTTTTTTAACGTTTTTGTATGGCAAGTACACAGATTTGTAAAAGGTAAAATTTTTCAAGAACCACGGCAAAATATGCTTAATGCCTCTAAAATAAAAATGGAATTAGACTTGCCAGTTGGTGTTTGACGTGTACAGCAAGTTCTGAGATCGAGTGGGACACTTACATATTCTAAAAAAGCGGAGAAACCTCCGCTAACTAAATTCCACAAGGAGGAGAGATTAAAGTTTGCGGAACATCATATGTCATGGACCGAAAAGAGGAAGACGGCGATTTTTTCTAATGAAAAAAAATTTAATTTGGACAGCCCAAATGGGTTTTAATATTACTGACACAATCTGCGTGATAAAAAAATGTAAAAATGTAAAAATTTAAGGAACTATTGGAACGCGTGCTGGATGAATATGCCGACAAGATTGGTGGACCTAATTTACTATTCCAACACGATAATGCAGCAATACATCGTGCAAAAACAATTAAAAACTACTTTAAGAGGGTAAAAGTTGAAATATTAGCACGAAAGGTATACGACAATGGAAAACAGTATAGCACTGTTTCAGAATTGAAAAATGGGATTAGAAAGACGTGGTCTGAAATTAAATTAGAAACATTACAAAAATTAATTTAATCAATTTTACGCAGAATATTTGAAGTTATAAAACACAAGGGAGGATCAACTAAGTATTGATTCATTTTTATTTTCTTTTTTTTTAAATTTTTTATGTAAAAATACATAATGAACCTATGTTTATTTCGCAACTAAATCTCAAGTTTTGTAATAGAAAATTTGTAATTGACATTAATTAACTTTGTGTTATTCAATTGAGCTGTGTATTTTGTTAATTATATTAGAATGAATAAATAATAATAAGTAAAATCAAAAATACTGCATTAAACACAACATTATGTCAACAAATTGAAGTGAACCTTTCATTATTTCGGCCACTGTATGTGAGAACTTCAAGATTGAAGTGTCACTTTTACAGGGTGGAAATTATAAAGCTTTACAGACGAATATCTCAAAAAATATTGACTATATTCAAAAATGTTTCAGACGAAAGTTGTTCAGTACCGAGAGGGACATCATGTGGTGGGACTTTCATTTTTCCCGGTGAACACTCCAAGGTGAGGTAAAGGTCAACTTTATTTTTTTAATTGAAATTATATGTTTTTTTATCCACCATCAAATAGAGTGTTTTAAGATGAGTTCAATGACCTATGACTCAAGGTCATTCAAGGTCAAACTTGCAGGGAAATGCAGAAAAGTTGTAATCGTTTTATTTGTACTTTAGTTCGTGCCTTCGAACTTTCACACCAAAACAATAACATATGTTCAATATCAGCATTACTCAGGGTAACATCAAAGTCATTATCAATGAAATGAAAACTAACGTATTTATGTATTACTGTGCTCTTCTGCAAGATAGTCAGTTTACTTTCATTACTATTCGTGATAAGGTGTCCTTCGCTGAACGGTAGTACTTAAATAAGTTGTGAAATTGGAAATGTATTAAAATTGTTTTGATATGTTTATGGTACTAGGAGAATGCAGGAAAAATTACAGAATGGCTGCTAATTTGTATGCACAACGCTACCCAGATCGACCATTAAAATCACATATGGCATTTAAAAGACCGGAACTAATAATAAGTTCTTGTACTTTGTAGTTAGTACTTGTGCTAAGATAAATGTTGAAATGTTGAGCAAAGTTAGAGAATCATTGAAACAAAGAATTGTTAAGTGCGTCGAAGGAAGAGGTACTCATTTTGATCACATACTAAACTAAAGTACAAATAAAACGATCACATCTTTTGCTGCATTACCCTGCAAGTTGGACCTTGAATGACCTCGAGTCATAGATCATTGAACTCATCTTAAAACGCACTATTTGATGGTGGATAAAAAGATATATCATTCCATTTAAAAAAAGAAAGTTGACTTTCTCTTCATCTTGGAGTGTCCACAAATTGAAGTGAACCTATCATTATTTAGGCCACTGTATTTCAGGAGAAAACGTTGGGTATAACCGTGTGTATAAATATACGTTCAGACTACATGAAATTTCGTTCACGAAAAATCGAGACAGGTAAAGGGGTAGGGTAAAGTGAAAAATCAAGCAGGTTGGGGAAGTCAGATGGATGCGTAAGACGCTAATATCCGTGTAATTGCGTGCGCATCGCTCCGTCTGGCGACGGAGAACGTCAACGTGCTGGCAACTCATTATTCTTCTTGTCCTGGGGGTGCACAGTCGTGCCGCGCCCTTCTCTCCTGAACCCCTCTCCGCCCCCATCTCCCACGTCGCTTTCATCCACGCTTCGCGCAAATAATCATCGCGAGGATTTCCCATTGTATTATTGTGTCTGCTGTTGAATGATAAACTGTGCTCGCTCCCCGCGGAAACTGTGTCGCGTTCATTACTAATATAGTCGCGGGATGCTATTCGAAGGCTTGGATGGGGAAATCTCGTTCCTGACGAAAGTAAAATATTCGAATTTACGCTGAAAGTTACAATCGATTCGTTCCAAAAGCCACGAAATAAAATGTTATTTCTCCGTCATTGACATTCAACGATTAGTCGAGGTCCGTTTCGTGTAACAAACGACCGGGGTAGTTCTAATCACAGTACCCAGAAATAAAAAGTAGAACAAAGCAGTGGGATGGGAGGGGGGGGGGGCGAACGGAAGGCAAACTTGTTTGCGAGGGTGGGTTTCACGGCAGCACTCGCTATAAAACCGACGATCTCCGCAGACAATTCCGACAGCGTCGTCGATCGTCTAACAACGGTACCGACAAAAGGAAGGCTAGACAACGATTCCCAATTCGGGGTAGTACATTGGCGGCGCCGTGGCTGCAAGTCGAAACTCGCGCGCCAAGCGAGACGCGGTTGGTCGGAGAAGGTGCCTCGTATGTCTCTTCGTGTAGAGAGGGTTAGAAGAGCCGGGGCTCGAAGAGGAAGAAGAAGAAGAGAGAGAAGAAGAGTTGGATAGAGGACGAGACGAACGAGAGAAGAGGAGAGAGAGGATCAGAGGGCGAGTCAGCGTCACCGGCGTCATTCATTTAAAGGATTAAAATCCACGCGCTCGCGCGACCATCCGGGAACGTGGCGGCGTTCACTTACTTAACGGAAAGGGCCCTTATTCCCTTTTCTCCCGTTCCGAGTCGGGATCACGGGCTTGCTTGGGTTCGCAGCATCTTCGTCCCACCGCAGGCATCGCCGCGCCGGCACGGCAGGATCCGCCAGCACCTTTCCACCTTTTCGTTCGCCTCTCTGTTCTCGGGAGAGAGGGCCGCGACCAGCAATCAGCGTAATGCACCCGCAGACGCACCCCGCAGCCCGCTTTCCCCGTGACCCTACCCTTCCAGCTTCCACATACCTAGCTGCCTCAGGTTCACACAATCGCGCGCCTATCCCACATCGACAAGCCCACCCACGCTCTCGGCCCACGAGACCCGCGCACGTACGATCGCTGCAAGGAGCGAACGGCCAGGGTGCACACACCCCTGGGCCAAAGCCTCTGATAGCACGAACCACCACAGGGCTGAACCGTGCAGACGCAATCTCCTCGAGAGCCACGAAATAGATCGTGCAGGGAAAGCTTCGCGGATCCCTTCGATTCGAATAGTTTTCTAATACATAATTTTCTTTCGATATAAGACGACGACGTTTCTTTCGCAACAAAAAGATCATCTTCCCCTCTTCTTCTTTTGATGTTGTTACTGTGGCGGCGTTTAACTTCCGGCTTTGCCGCCAGATTGACAGTTAGTCCAAGCCTGCAGCTATCCTTGCTCGCTAGATCCGAGTTGCCACCGGTTTGTACATATACACCGTCCTCAACTGCCGATTACACCGTCTAAGGCAGGGCCCGCTAGGTAGCCTTACTGGTGAGTCCTCTAGCGGGTCTAGGACGAAACGACCTGATTTATGTATACACGAGTAGAGTTGACATCACACTCCTCATTGAATGAGAGCTTACATCTTTCTCCTCATTGGTGACCCCGACGTGATCCGTGTACACGCAACCTTCTGATAGGTGGCCTACACTAGGAAAGTATTACGCATATTTCGGCCTCTGAGTAAAAATCTCCACACGATTGGCTTGAGTGCGACTCACTGCCTCGCCACGCTGTGTTTTCTCAATTCGAGCAACGGCCCACTCTTTGGTTTGGGCGCGACCTACTGCCTCGCCACGAGGTGTTTCAATTCGAGCAGCTCTACCTGCGGATTCATCATCATCTAGCTCCTCCGGATCTTAGTTTCGTTGTTCACTGGCAAGGGGGTACTGTGGCGGCGTTTAACTTCCGGCTTTGCCGCCAGATGGACAGTTAGTCCAAGCCTGTAGCTATCCTTGCTCGCTAGATCCGAGTTGCCACCGGTTTCTATATGTACACCGTCCTCAACTGCCGATTACACCGTCTAAGGCAGGGCCCGCTAAGTAGCCTTACTGATGAGTCCTCTAGCGAGTCTAGGACGAAACGACCTGTATTTATATATACACGAGTAGAGTTGACATCACACTTCTCATTGAATGAGAGCTTACATCTTTCTCCTCATTGGTGACCCTGACGTGATCCGTGTACACGCAACCTTCTGATAGGTGGCCTACACTAGGAAAGTATTACGCATATTTCGGCCTCTGAGTAAAAATCTCCACACGATTGGCTTGAGCGCGACTCACTGCCTCGCCACGCTGTGTTTTCTCAATTCGAGCAACGGCCCACTCGTTTGGCTTGAGCGCGACCTACTGCCTCGCCACGAGGTGTTTCAATTCGAGCAGCTCTACCTGCGGATTCATCATCATCTCTCTCCTCCGGATCTTAGTTTCGTTGTTCACTGGCAAGGGGGTACTGTGGCGGCGTTTAACTTCCGGCTTTGCCGCCAGATGGACAGTTAGTCCGAGCCTGCAGCTATCCTTGCTCGCTAGATCCGAGTTGCCACCGGTTTCTATATATACACCGTCCTCAACTGCCGATTACACCGTCTAAGGCAGGGCCCGCTAGGTAGCCTTACTGATGAGTCCTCTAGCGAGTCTAGGACGAAACGACCTGTATTTATATATACACGAGTTGAGTTGACATCACACTCCTCATTGAATGAGAGTTTACATCTTTCTCTTCATTACAATTGGAAATGGATGGTTGAATAAACTGACGACTGCGTATTCTCTAATAAACTCTAGTTTATTATACTGAGCCCTCAAGGACGTCGTATCGCATTGAAGGCTGGACTCAGAGTGAGGAGAACACTGAAAGAGGCAATTCGGAAAAGTCCGTTGCCCACTTGAGATGAAGGACCAGACCTGCGTTCTGTCTCTTACCGTGGCAGTTAGGTATACAAAACATTCACAGACCCATGGGTTTGTTACGGTGAAATCGAAGACTTCGTAAAGATCGACGTATTTCACTTTCGTGAATCACTACTTAGACGTTTCAGGAGCACAAAGTAACTTTATTTAAAGATGAATCGGTATGACGTGCCGTAGCAGAGGTAACATTCGACTGACCGATACAGGGCTTTTTGGGGTCTCATATACTAATGCACAAGCTTCTTTTGGGGTTCAAAGGTTTTGGGACTATTTGATGATACAGAGTATTGAACGTTGAGTCAGTCGTGGATTTGGGCCTGGTGATGTTGATGAGGGTCGGCATATTGTCTTATCGGACCGTGACAGGTCCGCTGACATCGGGTTTATTGACTTAGTTAGTGATTCTCACATGTAACCAAATCCATTTTTGCTTTCTGAATAGACGCATTGTTACTAACAATCCAACAGTTACGAGCCGAGGGCTAGGCAGGATATGCGTGACCGAGGTTGTTTGGTTTTTCATGTGGACTAGCCCGGTGACTGTTTCATCACTGGGTCGCCACTAGGTAGGTACACGTGGACTAGCCGATGTCTGTTTCACCACTGCACAGTGGGTCAGATCGAAGAATTTGGTGACAGTTTACGAAAAAGTCGACTTTCTCACGCCGATTTTTAATCAATTTGTATTGCTTCCTAAATGCCCATCAACATCGAAGTTGAACAAATTAACGTTTTTCTACCGGGTGAATCACGAATCGTGATCAGTAGAGATTTCTCTGTTATTAGCTGTCCGTTCGAAAATGTTTTTATCACATATACATGGTTTCGAAAGAACTTTCACGTGATTACAGCAAATTTTTCGTAAAAAAATTTAAGAAAGCAATTTTTTGCAATCATTTTTGCAATTTTTTTGCATTTTTTTATAACGTTATGATACGTTTCCGAATTCGCCTTGAAATTCTCTAACAGATAGGCGTACAAAAATTATGTTTATTTGCAAAAGATTCAAGGTGAACTTGAAAAAACAAAAAAAAAATTAAGAGAAAAAAAACTCTTTTAAAAAAGAGATAGACATTTTCCATCGAACTGCTAATAACAGAGTAATGTCTAGTAATCACGATTCGTAGTTCACTGTTTTCTGTATAAAAACTATAGTTAAGATGAAGTCATAATGGTAGACATTTGGGATGCAGTAGTTTTCAGCCAAAAATTGCTTGTTTTCTTCGAGGTGTTCTGATTACCCTATTTAATATTTCTCTGCCAATTTTTTGTAAATGAAAAACAGTCCTTTAAATAAAAATTAATACTCATAATGAAATTAATCAAATCTATATACTTTCTTAGAATTTGCAAGATATATTGAAAATTAGATCATTTGATTAGATTCACATTTGATAGATTCATTTGTCATGAACACTGTCCAACAAATTTCAACTTTTTTTATGTTTCGCTATAACTGTTGGGTACCCCTTATAGAGTTTCTTGCGCTGATTCCGAATCTGCCCTTATTTTTTCCCCATACACGTATAGTTTTTGAGAAACATGACATTGAAAAAAAACCTATTTTTCAACTTAAAACAAATATTGTGATGTTATTATATAAGATATTGAATTGTTCTTTACGGAAAAAGATTCTGCAGACTTTCCCGAATACAGTGATATCCTATATTACTACATTATGATTGTTTAAACATGTATAAACAATGATTAAAGACGGAGAGACTATCATCAGCTGCACAGATAAAAATTATTTCTATTCGTTCTTCTAAAGAATACACCATTTTATACAATTAATTGTACTACGATATAGTATCTCTTATTACGATGAATCACACTTGACAAAATAGTACAATCTTATATCGAAAGACAGACAACATAAACAAGAGAACAATAGAAGACAATTTTGTTTTCAAACGGTATGTGCTCGTACAACTGGAAAACATCAACGATTTGCGTCGCAGAATTGTACAGGAATATAGAGCTATTCCAACAGATACCTTCAAAAATGAGCGTTCAGAATTTGAGAATCGTCTGTATTATTGTTTCAAAAACAACGGAGAACGTTTTGAAAATTTGTTATACTTATAAAGAAATTACAGACTTTCTCGCAGTATAAGTATGACTCGCTCTACATCTCTTTACATATCTCCGGAACTAGTGTGCAGATAAAAAAAGTATCGTTCGAAAACTGCTGGTCTTTTTACGTACAATAAGATCCCATAATAAAAA
>CM052196.1:18847875-18866427 GCA_028455805.1 Lasioglossum figueresi
CTTTTTACGTACAATAAGATCCCATAATAAAAAATATAGGTTTCCATTTGAGAAAAACAAAGTTGACCTTCAAATGACTTGAAATCCTTGGACACGTGTTTTACACCATTTTAATATCTTTCATACTTTTCGAGATATTCGGCTGGAAAGTTTTCAAATGGACACTCTGTATAGCTTCTTTTTATTAGAATTGATTTCTTGGAACTTATGCAACTCGCTGCATCGTTGAACGAGCCTTAGTTCTTTTGAATTTTGAGTAAGCTCGTTTTTCTCTTCAATTTTGAGTAAGCCCTTTGTTCTTGAATAGACCCTCTCTTCAGACACATATCTTCGGAAAGGGAAAGAGTCACAAACGGAAACGTCTGCATACGTAACAATGTTGTCCGCTCAACACTCCTTAGCGCCAGAACGGGAGGGTATGTCACATTCTATCAATCTCCAACGAAATTGGATAACATTGTCGAGCAATAAAAGTCACCACGAATTAACGGAGATCCAACCAGAAGCCAGCCGATAGATCAGGGAAAGATCGTTTGTGTGGTGTGCCAGTCGAAAATAGTGATTCCCGGCGAAATCGCGGACCCAGCTCAAGAAGGATTTAGCATGGTGCCGGCCGGTCAGGAGAGGATTACGGGAACTCGTTAGCCGGCTAATGGTCTTAAATGACGAACGACCAAATTTTTCCGTGTCGAACTCTGCAGGATCGAATCCCAACGGGTCGATGATCCAGTTTCGCGCGTCGCGCCAGACAATATACAAGAAGTATTACACCGACGGCCTCCGATAAACCATCAGTCGAGGTGAAAACGGCCCTGTAAAACAGGTGGGAACGGCTCAAGAGGGAAGAGAAAGAGAGAGAGAGAGAGAGAGAAAGTGAGTAGATTATACGGGCACCGTGGAGAATCGATCCTTGAATTACGGCCACATTATGACTGCGAAACTTGCTAGGGCCGCACTTTCCTGCCAGCAGCGAATTAATCTGCCGAGAAAGAAGGGAAGAGCGGGGCAGATGATTCATTTCGGAGGGATCGCGATCGAGCCGACCGATCCAGAGAGAACCGGAAGACACGGTGAGAACGAGAGGGACGGTCGTCGATTAAGCGATCGCTTGAAACGCTGACACACGCCGGACGATGCATATCGAGTCCGCTCGGGCCTGCTCCTGATTCCCAGCATCCATCGGGCACCGTGATCAATCCCCTCTAGTTATCGTTGTTTATTACTAGATTGCGGATTTTATGCATTATTTAGGGTGTCTGTGTATTATTTGTGATTGATCTCTCCTCTGCGATTAATCGTACGAGTTCAACGACCTCTCACGCCATGATCTTCAACGAAAAAGATCATATTAATTTAAAGGAGGCAGAGAAACCATTATTGTTCTGTAAGAAGTTGTGCTGCATTTATTTTACAACAAACGTTCAATATTGTTTTCAGTGACCTTGCAGACTTTCTAAATACCTTGGACCACAAGGAGAGAAATATTTCATAGATAAAAAGATTTTTATGCAGTGCATAATGAGATCTGTGTATAATTCGTGATTGATCATCTGCGATTAGTATGTGTACGAGTTCAACGACCTCTCACACCGTGATCTTCAAATGATCTTCAACGAAAAGGATCACATTAATTTAAAGAAGGCAGAGAAACCATTGTTTTGCTGCATTTATTTTACAACAAACATTCAATATGGCTTCCAGTGACCTTGCAGACATTTTAAATACCTTGAACCAGAAGGAGAGAAATATTTCATAGATAAAAAGATTTTTATGCAGTGCATAATGAGATCTGTGTATAATTCGTGATTGATCATCTGCGATTAGTATGTGTACGAGTTCAACGACCTCTCGCACCGTGATCTTCAAATGATCTTCAACGAAAAGGATCACATTAATTTAAAGAAGGCAGAGAAACCATTACTTTGCTGCATTTATTTTACAACAAACGTTCAATATGGTTTTCAGTGACCTTGCAGACTTTTTAAATACCTTGAACCAGAAGGAGAGAAATATTTCATAGATAAAAAGATTTTTATGCAGTGCATTTTAGAAGGTCTGTGTATATCTCGTAATTAAACCTCTGCGATTAGTATGTCTCGAGATAATATTTGTCGACGAACGTTAATCTACTAACGTTCTGTTGTCTTTATCATCTACCGTCGAAACTCCACGAAGTTCCACAGACTAACAATAATTTGTACTTGTTATACACCGAATTCGAATGCCGGTATCTGCACAGTTAAATTAGATTTGTTTCTAGGAAATCATGAAAACTTTATACTCTACCGAGATGGAGGATGGGCTAATTATTCTACACAGCAATAAGACGATTTGGTTGTCAAATGGGAGATTGAGTTTCTAATATGGGATAGTTGCTTGATAAAGATGTGGCCACTACCCACGGTATTACAAGGGGATGAAAATGGTCTATGGAGTGGTCTTCGGAACTGCTAGGCCCAGAAGGGATGAGTACTTAGCGAACCCATTACGTACTGCGTCGCGCATTCGTGATTGGAACACTTCAATCGCGATATTATTGAGAACCGGGGTACTATGAGTATTTGCTATAACTTCTAGCTAACTAGGTGATAGCTGAAAACTCCATTCAATCATTCGTTTACCTAAAAAATCGGGTTCCATCAGGGACATTCCACGCGAGATCGGACACTTTTTGGAGTACTGTTTCCGATTTTGCACAAAATAGTCTTTAGTGACCTATGAACGAATCACAAAGGACATCTTAAAAATTGTTTATTTTACAGACGCGTCAAAAAAATGTGTCGCCCTTCTTTCATTAAATTATAAGTAGGCTGCGGATGTTTACGTAAATACATATTTCAATATGCAAATATTATTTTGCTTTCTACCATGTGCATATGTACATATACATATAAGACAATTATTATTCCAGATAGTAAAGTAAACGAAAATATGTTTCTCTGTAAACAAAGTAAATTTTGTCTTTATTCATTATTTAACCACAGTTATTTACACTATTTACAACCTTACCTGTAAACAAAGAAACGACAATTAATGTTTACTATTATCCCTTCTCTGCCTATTCTACTAATTTTGTTTATCACTTTTTATCCTTGTACTTTTTCACGTGTGCTCTATTGCGTAATAGCTATATCTGTCTCTCTTCAATTCTTCTCCTAATCGTCGCGAGCATGAGAAGCGCGGCAAATTCAAAATTAAAGAAGGTATACTTTCTTTACATATATGTGTATATTACATATTTATTTCATATGATTTCACTATATTTTGCAGCGATTTGTTTCACTCCAATATTTTAGGCCGAAAATTTTGATAAAATTAAAGAGGTTCGACTATTCTTTTTTCTTAACATCCGAAAGCAGTAAAATCATTAATTCACAATCTTTATTTGTTCCTGTAAATAGGTAGTTGAAGATTTTGATGGAGATGATATAGTTGCTATTGCAACAGCTCAGAATGTGTTGCAACAGACACAAGTTGTACAAAATTTGACGTTTATAAAAGTACATTTACATCCTCTTCCAGCCATAATAAAGAGACTGGAAACTGTCGGCTAACCCTTAACAAATTCAATGAAAATATTTATGCACTGTATTGAACATTTAAGAGCTGTTCCTGGTAAATGTGGTGATCAAATTCGTGTTAATATATAATAAATGCAGTGGTAAAAAAGAATCCTGGGTTATGCGAAGTATCTAATCTTGTGAGGATATTAAGGACTGCGTCTCCTAGACAGACGACACACGCGCCTGACTGCACACTAGGTGGACCTTATTTTTCGACTAACGAATTTTTTTCATGACACCCCCTACAATTGTGCCACTGGACGACAAAATAATTTGTGCGAAATGTGAAATTGATCGAATAACAGGAAATACTGCCGCATCGACTTTGAAAACTTTTTAATTTCGAAACAAAATGAAATATTGATTTAAACAAAAAATTCGTGATTTTGAAATCTCAATAATTTTTTTTTTTCGTGTTACGGCGAGGGGTTGTTACCCTGGGAGTATGATCTCTATTTGTTAGCTGAGGTAAGCGGAGGACGCACCCAATGCGAAGTTGGGGAGCCGCTAGGATTATAGACAGTGAGGACGAACCTGGCGCGATTGTCAGGGAGCCTCTAGGAATGGAGTCAAAACGCAGACGAACCTGATACGATTGTCAGGGAGCTGCTAGGATGCGGACGAACCTAATGCCATTGCCAGGAAGCCGCTAGGATAGTATAGTTTTGGTGGACGTACCCAATGCGAAATTGGGAACCCACTAGGTTGGATAAATCTCTGTGTGGATGATTAGAATGTCGCGAACGAACCTGATGCGATTGTCAGGGAGTCGATGGGATGTTGGATAAGACCACAGACGAACCTGATACGATTGTCAGGGAGCTGCTAGGATGCGGACGAACCTGATGCGATTGCCAGGGAACCGCTGGGATAGTATAGTTTTCGTGGACGAACCCATTGCGAAATTGGGGAGCCACTAGGTTGGATAAATCTCTGTGTGGATGATTAGAATTGCGCGAACAAACCTGATGCGATTGTCAGGGAGTCGATGGGATGTTGGATAAGAGCACAGACGAACCTGATGCGATTGCCAGGGAACCGCTGGGATAGTATAATTTTCGTAGACGAATCCAATGCGAAATTAGGGAGACACTAGGTTGGATAAATCTCTATGTAGATGGTTAGAATGTTGCGAACGAACTTGATACGATTGTCAGGGAGCTGCTAGGATGCGGACAAACCTGATGCGATTGTCAGGGAAACGCTAGGATAATATAGTTTTCGTGGACGAACCTAATGCGAAATTTGTTATGGATAAAGGAGTTGAAACCTTGAAATTTACACTATATATTTATTCGTACAACTAATATGTCCACATCCACTTTGTCTAAATACACGTGGCGTACATCATACACACATCACACTACGCACCATGTGCTTCCAACATAACCTCTCATCGCAGTGGCTCCCTCTCTCCTTATTCCGGCTTCTCACTCACTCACGCGCGCTCACACTTCCATCTATCTCATTCGCTCTCAACCATCACATACAATACAAACAATCATCACTCAAAAAATTGGGGAGCCGCTAGGATAGTATAGTTTTGGTGGGCGAACCCAATGCGAGATTAGGGAGCCACTAGGTTGGATAGTTAGTGGGCCTCGTAACACGTATAATCTAATTAATACAATCCGAGCGGTAAGATTGTATCGTGTGGGGACGTTCAATTATTCGATTAGGATTGTGGAACGATAATTATGGGTTTAGTAATCTTTACGACATATTCAATATACTCAGATATATTCTAATTATAAGAACATGTTACATTTGTGTAAATTAATTTCGCGATTGAATGAAGATGTGGTTAAAGAACAGTATTGTTACCTAAACTAAGATGCTCGGTTTTGACTCACTGGCAATGCGGGGGTCTCGTAGCGACTTTAGAAATGCCTAATAGATTTTATACCGGACTCGCGGAATCTATACGGTTAACGTTGATACGAAGGGGAACTTGTGCCCAATCTCACTGGTAATTGACTCTACGAGATTCAGCACGACGCGACACTATTCGTGACTACGAAAGTACTAGCCCCAGAGAACAGAATTGCAAGGGCTTATATACCCCTGCAATGACGGGTGGCATTTTTCAGAACCCTTGAAATTAACGGATGGTACTTGTCAGTACCCCTGAGTCATATTTGTATTCTGTCAACGTCCAGTTGGTCGTGCTTATGTTTTGGTTTTAAACTAAACGGAGCGTTTATCTAGGACGGTTCCTGCCAGAGATTGTCTTGAACATCTGTTCGGCATCCGTAACATTCTTCTGCATTATATTTAATTTATTAAACAGTACAACTTTTGTCTAAGAAACTTTTTTATATTTTTGTAAGTAGCAAAGATATATATACATACACATTATACATATACATAATACACAGTACATAATACAAAAAACTATTAAAAGTATAGTTATAGCAATAAAAAAAGATCCATTTAGAAAATTTCGTTGAAATATTTTATGTGTCTCTCAATGATTGTTTTGATACATCTGGAAATTGTTTCCTATTTTCGGAAATACTTTGTAAAATATATTGCCTAGATTATAGTCCTGAATAAGTTTAATACCACGCTCAGCAGTGTCGTTAACAACTTTTAATTTTTGTACAATGTTTAATCCAGATTTGAAATCCTCATCATCTTCCCATGAATCGAGATCATTTTTTAAAAATACTATAGGAATTGAGAATCTTTCAAAAAATCTTAGTGTTTCCTAGGAAATAAAATGTTCAATTCCTCTATCAGCATAGTTTTCTAAGTCGTGAGGAGTTATTTTACATATTTTACATGATTCGCCGGCTTCAATGTTAAGCGCCTCCACAATTCGTAATTTCGTAGTCCTTTCCACGGTTTTGTCAAAAAATGCTAACGCTACCGCTTCTGGTGATAAATACCATAAATGGTTGCAAAATTTTTTTTAATCCTACATAACTTATTTTTTTATCAGTAGAACGGTATGCATACAGTTTCTGTAAAAATGCCAAATCTTGACGTGGAGCTTCCGCTACCATTGGAGCTCGAATCCACGCTTTTATGTAAATATTGGCGAGAAAGACGCAAATGTCGCGAATTCCATTTTCTTCGTCGACATTTAAGCTCCTGGGCCCGAAATAATATATTTCTTGGTGGAGTCCTACCCAGGAAAGTTATTAGCTCCAAAAATTCTTTATAGTCTTCTCTTGGTTGCTGTTCTTTTTGTAAAACATCTATAGAAAATTGAAGTATTTCTTGAATCGCGTTATTTGTAATTGTTCCGGGGACATATTCGGTTTCGATTCCGGGTACGAAATTCAATTTGTTTATTGTTGGCCAAGCATCTTGAAATGATTTAAACAGTGGGACATTTGGACCTGAAGATTTTAACCTTTTTTTCATTAAATACGCTATGTAAAATTATTTCATATATATGGTGTCTGCAAGGCAAATATAAAATTTCTCTTTCTAATCTCTGTTCGAGGAGAACGCAGGCTTCTGGGTATCGTGCAGTATTTGTGGACGTGGTATCGCCACATTAATCCCTGAAGCGTCCAAATACCGTAGTTCGTATACCGAACTTCGCGGGGCGTAACTCCCGTTCCGCTTGCTCGCAACGATATTCAGGGCTCTGACGGGGTTATGTAAGGTAACCACGTCTAGTTGACAGTAAAATTCGCGTTCCGGAAATAACACACTTAAGATGTATTTGAAAACTTAACAAGAGACAGTATTAACAATGTTCGAGGCAAAGTACTATCGTTACAAGTTAGGTTCGAGCGATTTTTAGAACTCTGCTGAGTTCGAACGATTTGTTAAAAGTCTACTGAATTCGAGTGATTTGTTAGAACTGACTTTCGGCTTAGCGTCATGCATAAGGTCAACTCGGGTCTATCCTTATTGGCTATCTAAAAACTGTATGGGGCAACAAAATGGTTTAGTATTGGCGAGTGGATGGTGCATTTTGGTCGTCGGAGTAGGGGCATTCTAGTAAATCTGTGTGTTAGGGCATGCAATAAATTAGGTTCGACGATACGGAAAGGCGATGTGGTAAACTAAGACTATTTGTTTGCATAAGATTGCCCTATCAATGGATTCGCTGATGAGATCTCGAAGTGGTGTCCGGTGACACCCAAAATTGTTCTGGGGCCGCCGCGTCGCGTCGAGTGTTTCCAGCTCTTAGAGCCGACCGTGATTTTGACTTCTAAGAAACCCCGTCTTTGCATTATTAAGAAATTGGGAGTGGAATCTCGGACCCTTGCAATCCTCGCGTACATATACGTGGTGACTGTGTGCAATCACGCGCGAGTGTCATCTGTCTAGGAGACGCAGTCCTTAAGCGATGAAAGTGTGACAACTAATGTACCACAACGCTGTTGGAGCAAATCTATATAATACAAATGAAATGCTGTTCGTTGGTAACGGCATCACGTGAGAACGGCTGGACCGATTTGGCTAATTTAAAAAAAAAATGTTCGTTGTAGTCCGAATCAGGTTTTTAGAGTAAAAAAAATTGGAATACTTGCTCGGAAACATGAAAATTCGGGAAAAAATGAGACTAGCCACACCGCGACCGCCGCAAGAGGGCCACGACGACGTCACCTACCGCGGCCACCGCCAGATGGACAACGCGACGTAGCGAGTTTCTCGCAAGTAAGGTGTTGCGTTGGCGGTATTAATATGCGTAGCGGACACCGATATTGACGTGTATTGTCTCATATTGACCTTATGGTGTCACTTGCTAAATATACCCATCCTGTTGTACTCTGTTGTTCTCCGCCAAAATTTCAATATTATTTTTATTATTTTCATTAATTTTTATTATTTTTATTTTTTGTAAATCTGCTAAAACCCCTCTACCCCCCTGTTGCCCCCTGTTGCCCTCTGTTGCCCTCTGTTGCCATCTGTTGTACTCTGTTGGTTCCGACAAAATTTCAATATTGTTTTTATTTTTATATATTTTTATTATTTTTATTTTTATTTTTGTAAATCGGCTAAAACCCCCTCTCTACCCACCCTATCGCCCTCTGTTGTACTCTGTTGGTTTTCGACAAAATTTCAATACTGTTTTTATTTTTATGTATTTTTATTATTTTTATTTTTATTTTTGAAAATCGCTAAACTTCTACCCATTCTGTTGCCCTCTGTTGTACTCTGTTGGTTTCCAACAAAATTTCAATATTATTTTTATTTTTATTATTGACCGTACATTATTGTGTCGCAATCGACAAAATTTAATCGCATTGCAATGCCGCCAATAAGGCGGAGCAATTTAAGTCGCAGAACTCGCAATGCTACACGGCAAACGAATTTTAGATCTAATCGAACTGTAGAGCAACGCGGCGAAGAGCGACGTGAAATTGAACGGAATAGATTATACCAAACACGTTCAGCACGAACACCACAAGAAAGAGTAAATGGGAACGAAGATGATATGCATCGAATGAGCGATCAGTAGAAACCAATCGCGCGACAATGAATTCGAATAATCGTGCAAGAAGACAAACAAATGTTGCGTTGAATACTCATCGAGCTGCATTCCGTTACAACATGAAAATTGATTACAGTGCAGAAAAATCCGTTGCTATAGGAACCATGAGCGTTGTGTGCCCACATTGTAAGGCATTGAGATACAAAAATGAAACACCTGGATTGTGTTGCGCAAGTGGCAAAGTCAAATTGGCGGCATTGGTCCCGCCACCAGAGCCATTGCGCTAATTAATTTCTGGAACAGGATCAGATTCCACACAATTCCTGACACAAATCCAGAAATACAACAGTTGCTTCAAAATGACTTCATTTGGCGCAACAACTGTGGTTCGGGACAATTTCGTGCCCACTTTCAAGATTCAAGGTCAAATATATCAAAGAGCAGGTTCGCTACTGCCATCGCTAGATGCAGACTATCAATTTCTGCAGATTTATTTCATGGGCAATTCACCACAAGAAGTAGATCAGAGTTGTGCACACAACAGTTCGGTGAAATGGCCAATTGTGGAACAACTGCAAACTTTTTTTCATCAACACAATGAATTGATTGCATTGTTTAAAACCGCAATGGACTGCATGCCATCTGATAATCACAAAATTGTAATCAGAGCCGATAAGACGCCTGCGGGAGAACACGCAAGACGTTTCAATGCGCCAACAATTGATGATGTTGCCATTTTCGTCGTTGGTGAAAATTTCGTATCCTGTGATATCGTTCAACATCGGCGGAACGATCAGCTGCAGCGTATTTACGAAACGCACCGATCATATGATGCGTTGCAATATCCCATCATATTGCCAGAAAACAAAACACAAAATGTTGTGTATCATAAAGCATTGCAATGAAGAAATGGTAATATAACAGAAAACCAATTGAAACAAAGCATTTCTTTGTTTTGATTGTTTACTTTAACATCGATCTTGCAATCGAAATCGAAATGTAAGTAAAACACCTTGAGATTTATTGTGATTTCAAAGTTAATACAAGAAAATAAATCATTTGGTTGACATGAAATTCTGTTCATGCGAAAGTCCAGTCGTTCAAAAGTTGGGATGTCATTGGTGCGCGCATTGTGCGCCGCCCGCAAGGGAAACCCGTCGGGAGGCCCGAAGGCACGCCACGAGTAGCTAGTATTATATAAATATGCACCCATTACATCCTGTGATGTGTAACGTAATTTTTCAGCGTGTCAGTAAATATTAACTGACAAACGGCAACAACTAAGTGCTACAAACATGGAAAAATTACTAGTAGCTTACTGTAACGCAAATTATGGTGTTTCCGTATAAATAAATTTTTAGTTAACACATAACTGATAAATATCTCTTTATATTAGTCCTAATCATATTGTTTGTGCATATTTGCATATGCTTTTTGCATGTTTTACGTGCATGAACATCCACAGTCTAATCGTAAGACTAGAAATAATAAACCGATGAAAATGAGTCTTTAGGAGCTTACAGTGAAAACATAAGAGTATCTACTAAAAATGTTGTCATTTGAAAAAAATGTTTTTTTTCATTATTTATTTTGTAATTGTTCTAAACGAATACAATGTTATCGTAGCAGAGAACTTTTTAAAAATTTGAAAAAATGAGGATACAGTTCCAAGTGTCCCCTTGACGGACATGTCTTTAGAAAGATGGACATTTTAAAATGTGTGTTGCATCGAGAAACTTGGTGACATTTTACTATAACTCTTGAACCACGAGAGATATCGGGATGAAATTTGCACTATAATACATTAAAAAACGATTCCTGTCTACTGATAATTATTATAATAAATATATATGTTTTCTAATAATTTTTTAATGAATTATTTAAATTTGATTGTCTCAAAATCAAATTTAAAATTGTTTATTGGTTGCTTATTTCGTAGTTTTCCAATAGTTTAAATCACCGATGTCTATGGTTATCAATTTCTCTGTATTTCTTGAAATTTTCATAATACGAAGAATAAATGCCGTCATTTTTAGGACTCTCTAATTCCTGTAATATAGAAAACTGATCAAATACAAATCTAGACAAATCGTTTTGTTTCCCATTTTTCTAAGAGACACAGCACTCAATCTCTATTTTACAGAGAACCGATAGAACGCGAAAGTTTGCTATAACCATAACTTTTAGCACCCTAGTACCCTAGCTCCTATACTAACCCGCCGGTATCTAAAAACAGCATAACTGAGGGGATATCCCGGAATGATCGTGTTCCATTCGTCCGTATCGTAAACCGGTACGGGTCCCAAAGCCAGCAAAGAATGTGTTTTTTTACGGTGCAACAATCTCGCCGTCGGTAATCACTGTAGTAGCATAACTGCGCGGCGGTGTAGAAACGTGTCACTGTGTAACGAGCAGCATCGACGCGGACCAAATTGTCCGGGGGGTAGGATGGGATCGGGGGGGAGAGTGTAGTAGGTCGGGCACAGCGGACGCAACCATGAATGAAAAAGCCGCGAGGCGAACGGAACGAGGGCTAGCCAGAGACGGGCAAGGGTTTAAATTGGGTTAAAGGGTCGGCTAGGTTCTAATCGATTGATTCGCAGAATCGTCGGTATAGCAAGAACTGAACGAGGATCAATCCGATTGTTTCAGCCGATCGGCATGCACTTGAAGAAGTACGAGTGGGTCGGCTCGCCGGACATCGGCGACTGCTCGTTGTGGGTCCGATCTGCCACCCTGGAGTTCGATGATGGCTTATGGCAGTGCCAGGTCACTGCCAGCGAGTTCACCACGCAGGACGCGTTGGCTTCCGAGCCTGCGAGGCTGGTCGTCAGAGGTAAGAGGCTTTTCGTGAGAGATCACTGTCGAATAAAGGGGCCTACTCGCGCGATCAATCATGTTGTGCAACAATTATTGTGCAGCATGATGTTGCGAAAATCCAAATTGTATTCACGTTCACACACAATTTGAGCAATCAGACACACAAACAGACAGCCAGGCACACACACAGCAGCAGTGATGTGACTCGTCTGACAATATTTGTGCAACACTGTCATTCACAGTACACATCGTTGCACAACCCGTTTGTAGCGCAAAGAATATCAGGAAATTCTGATTTTACACAACAGGCATTGTTGCGCAACATGATTGACCGTGAATGGTAGTGATTTACGAATTACGCAGCCTGTTGTGTAAAATCAGAATTTCCTGAGATTTTTCGCACGACAAACGGGTTGTGCAACGATATGTAGTGTGAATGGCAGTGTTGCACATATTTTGCCAGACGATTCTCGTCACTGCAGACTGAAAAGCTGAAGGATTGCTCAAATTATGTGTCAACGTGAATACAATTTCGATTTGCGCAACATCATGCTGCACAATAATTGTTGCACAACATGATTGATGGTGAATAGACCCCTTAAACCTATCCAACACAAAACATGAAAGTGTCGTTATACAGTAATGTCCTATTCTAAGTCCGGAGTAGGAGATCGCTCTAATAATCCGATATCGGGTCAGGTATATCGGTGTGAGCCACTACTAATTCAATTACAAAACTTCTTTATTTTTCATTATTTTTTTATATTACTTTGACTTACTTGTTTGTGGCATTTTCTGATTAAAATCACACTAAACACGATACAATTTCAACTGTATTTAGTGGTTTAATTGAAGGTATGGAGTAACTTCAGGACATAGAAGAGGATAACGAGTGAAAAATAAAGAGAAACAGCTAGCTTCGGCAAAAATGAAAAACTCGTATTGTTTAAAATACCAACGCGATGCTAATTTTTTTATTTTCACAATTTTTTTCTTATACAACCTTCCTCAAGATATTTGCCACATTTTTCTTATATAAAAAAAGGGTCGCTTAAAAACCTCCAACGGGCTGTAGCTCCGTTAATTTGAAAATTCAAGTCTAATTCTTTGAGATGATAAGATGTTTATGTAAACTTATGCTAATATATAGCATATGTTAAATGTATGACAAATTGTAAGTTATGCTTCATATGTACAGTAAATATGGGTCAAATTGTATCTTGTTAGGTGTCATTTTAATCAGAAAAACGTGGCAAATATATTGGTGAAATATCATTAAAAATAAATAAAATATAATAAAATTTCAGTATTGCACTAGTATTGTCTCACCAATACGTTATTCTTTGTTGCGCCTACAGCCGCGTAGTTCGTGTTTACATGCTGTCCTTTTTGTACGTTCGGAACGGCCGACGAGGCGGCAAAAAAATAGTGTCCTGTTCCGATCTATGTCACAACGCAGAACCGAGAATTGACTTAGAATGGGACATTACTGTAATACGTACTTGAATGAAGCAGTTATTAAAATTTCAATAACTTCGTATAAAAAAAGCGTAGAATATTCTTTCTTATATTAAAGGGCAAACTCTTTACTTTCGCTTCTAAACCCAATGTTTTTTTGAAATCTTCACTTTTTATTATTAAATCCAGTGAGATTCCGAAATCGCTTGTTCTTCGTCCAAACTTGGGTAATTATACAGAAAACAGACACATCACTGATATTGATAACGTTGAAATATGTTATCAAGGTC
Organism: Lasioglossum figueresi; assembly: GCA_028455805.1. Lineage (NCBI taxonomy): Eukaryota > Metazoa > Arthropoda > Insecta > Hymenoptera > Halictidae > Lasioglossum > Lasioglossum figueresi. The sequence continues at coordinate 18,861,408 of CM052196.1, forward strand.
ATTATTCTGAACAATTTTTTCTCATACATGTTACAGCCGCTCAGCCCCAGTTTTTTACATATTCGCAAAAAAAACCGATAGGTTGACTACACCGAATTTCGGTTTTTTCCAATGACCGAGTTCGTCCTTTAGGGCGGAGCAGGGGTTCCACCACTCTCCCTGCACCACTCCCAGAAGAAATCGCATCCAGACCTAACCCTAGAAATTAGAAACTAGAAATTCGGTGAGGTTCCTTTCCTGTATAATCACTAAAAATTCTACATATAAACCACTCTACAGACATCAAACAATGTTTTCCCAGAATTATTTTAATGTGATCGTAAAAAACAAGTCTCACTTTCAAAATGAGTTCTCAAAAATACAGTGACTCTCAAAACTGTTGCAATGATTAGAATTATCGATTAAAAATTACAAAAAATATAACATAAAACGCTTTTGACACATTCACCATTACGAGTTGGGAATTATATAAACTCGCCGGTTAATTTCATAAATATTCAAGATTTCATTACATTTACCAAACTTAGTGGTGATTATATATAATAACCGGCAATTATACATAATCACAGGATTAATCAAATTTGCCGTGACATTCGAGGTGTGATCCAAAAATAAGGTGACTTTTTGAATTTCACAGGATACCTACAGTCGATTTTCGTTTTCTCTTTTTTTTTATGCTGGTACACTCGTCCCGAACATATGTTCACAGTTTCAGCTATATTGCAGTTTTTGTTTGTTTGTGAGAAGCATAAAGGTTACAAGTGTTTTACGTGTTCGGCGATTTTCTGCTGTTGAAAAAAATGGATCAAAGAATTTGCATCAAATTTTGTGTACAAAATCGAATTAAGTGCTCCAAAACGCTTGAAATGTTGACAGTGGCGTACGGTGAGTGTACTCTGAGTAAAAAAATGTTTATAAGTGGTACAAGCTCCTCCAAGAAGGCCGAGAAGATGTTAATGACGAAGCTCGTCCTGGACGCCCCAGCACGTCAACAACTGATGAAAACGTTGAAGAAGCGAAGAAAATAGTGTTGGGGAATCGTCGAATTACCATTAGAAAAGTTGCCGATGATGTTGGCACCTCGGTTGGTTCGTGCCAAGCAATTCTAACGGAATTTTGGGAACACAATTCATGGATTTTGCATCATGATAATGTACCTGCTCACGCATCGTTGCTTGTCAGTAATCTTTTGGCCAGAAACAACACCACAATCGTGCCTCAGCCACCATATTCAGCGGATTTGGCCCCCTGCGACTTTTCCTGTTCCCAAAACTGAAGAGACCCATGAAAGGACGGAGATTTGCAACGATCGAGGAGATAAAGACTGCATCGCTGGAAGAGCTCAAAGCTATACCAAAAAGTGCTTATCAGAAGTGCTTCGAGGATTGGAGAAAGCGCTGGCACAAGTGTATTATATCTGAGGGGGATTACTCTGAAGGGGACAACATAAATATTTTTTGTTAAAAATAAAAAGTCACCTTACTTTTTGATCACACCTCGTATATACTATTAAGTACCAAGATAAATGATCATTTTAGGTTTTTATCATATTTTTTAAAAGCGTTTATATGATATTTCTTGTAATTTCTAATCAATAATTGTAATCGTTGCAACAGTTTTGAAAGTCACTGTAGTTCTATGATTTTCCCCAAGATTTTATCGCTCTTTAATCAGAAAGTGTGCCATTAGGATTTTTGTTCGAAAGAGAATTGGAAGATAACGGTCCGAACGGACCTTGCATCGCGCAAAATGTTATCGGAAACGTCCAGCATCTCTCACGCCGCTATTCAAAAGCTCAGCTTGTAAAAATTTTCGCGTTTTCAATTTTGATCGCGCCGGGCGCTCGCGTACGGAAAAATTGCCACAATCGTGAAAAACCAGGCTCCTGTAGGTTTTCATCCCGTGTTATTCCTATTGTACCAAGATTAATGGTTCGCCGAATCGACCGATGCGCAGTGCATACACTATCGTTCAAAAATATTTCGAGTCGAGATATCTCCACGATCGAAAATTAAAGCAAAAGTGATTATACATCTTCCAATTATCGTGGTGCAATTCGGCGAGTCATGCTCGAGTGCGTTAAAGTTGAAATATCCATCGGATTTTATTCAGAAAAGAATAGCTGAGTTCATTGAATTACCGATCAAATGTGTTCTGAACAACGGTTGTACACGCTTGCCGGAGGCCGGTGCAAAACGGCGAAACAGCGACAATCGACGAAAAATCGGGCACAATCGAAAATAACATTATTCGTCGCAACATTTTCGCCGGCTGAGCATCTGTTGCGCGGCTGCGATAAAGTTGTTCGTTTATCGATAAAACCATCCAATTTTATTCTTCTGTGTTGTTCGAACGCTGATCGGCTGTACAATACTCGGCAACTGTGTGTTATATTTTTTTTCTACTATTTTCGATAATAATCGTGGCACATGTTGTTCCCGGTTTTTATGGTCATTTTATTCCTTTCTGAATAATTTAAATGAGACGAAAATAATAAAGTATTTCTATTTTTCCATTTTATCTACTTGTTTCAATCATAATGGCATCAAATTCACAGTGTAGGGTAAAACTACCTATTACTGCGGGTGTACGGTTTACTGCGGTATTTTGTCCCAATCAGATTTAAATACGTCAAAATAGATATTTTATCCTGAATAAATTTGTACGATTCTACGAATTCGGTTGACGTAATAGGTACAGTTACCAGTGAAGGGCGTGATACCAGTTTTTCTCACGAGTTTTAAGCAATTTGATACTCAAGTAATTGTTTCGAAGGTTTGATACGTATCATAAGCTTAAATGCTTGGTATTGACATTTGATACGAGTATTGCTAAAATGGACACTAGCTGGTATTGGTACCACAAGCACAGAAACAATAATAAATAATAAATATACTGTAGGTATCGAGAAGTATCGATTCCCAAATGATTCCTCCAAAAGTCTCGATTTTTAGTGCAAAGGCTCGGCGACTGACAAACGGCATACAATGTAAGCAGAATCAAGCGTTATTGACACTTTAAACTTCTATATTTTTAATACGAATAAGTTGTAGAGATTATCCCGATGAAAATGAGTCCAAACACATCATTTGGACTATCTTCTTCAATAAGATAATTTTTATCATAACATTACGTATCAATGAAAATTGTTCGATTACATTCGAGTTTGGACCCATTTTCATCAGGAAAAGCACCGCAATTCACTCGTAATAATTTTCTGAAGGTATATTGAAAAATCGAAAAGTGTAAACTTTCATTCGTGCACGATTCCCCATCGACTTACATTGTATTGATGGTATGCCGTTTGTCAGTCGCTGGGTCTCTACTGCCTCACCCTGTATACAGGGTGCGGCACCTAAAACAGGTCACCTGAATAAATCGCTTGCTTTTGAAGATAGAAGAAAAAGGATCAGACCAAACTTACTTGACATCGAGGGGCTCGTAATCTGAGGTCATTACTTTTTTTATAGGTGGAGACGTGAAGGAGATACGAAGGTCAACTCTGTTTTTTTAAATGGAACGGTATGGTTTTTTATTTACATTCTGATAGTGTATTTCAAGACGAATACAATGACCTATTATGAAGGTCATTCAAGGTCACGCAAGGTCAACAGCAATAGAAAATAAAATGTCTCAAAGCACTCTTCGAACACTACGACGATTTACATGTAACATGTTATGTACGTATTCGCTGCTACTTCAAGTGTTCAAAATGTCGACCTTGAACACCGAGACATAATCTAAAACATTGCAATACCGATGATACCGCCTGACAAATTTCAGTTGTATCTATTACAGAGCAAGCTCTTTTTATACGTTCTCGCATATCAACTGTGGTTGTTGGTTTTTCGCGGTACACTTGTTCCTTCAATTTTCCCCACAAATAAAAATCTAGCGGTGTCAGGTCCGGGGAACGTGCTGGCCATTTATTACTTCCTGATCGACCAATACAACGACCTTCAAATGTCCTGTTCGGTAATTCTGTAACATTTCCAGCTGAATGAGCAGGACATCCGTCTTGTTGGAACCACATGGACTGTCCCATGTCCAGTGAAATGTCCTCTAACAATTCTGGCAAAACGTCTTTTAAGATTCTCTCGTATTTATGACTATTTAGCGTGCCATCCACGAAATATGGACCAATTATTTTATTATGAAGAAGACCGCACCAGACGTTGACAGACCAAGGTCTCTGCTTGTTCACTTCTCGTAGCCATCGTGGATTATCTTCCGACCCGTAATGCATGTTGTGACAGTTAACTTGTCCGTGGTTCGTAAATGTGGCCTCATCCGTAAACAAAATTTTATTCAAGAACGTTTGATCGTCTTGCAGTTTCCGTAGGCCCCATTCGCAAAACTGTAAACGTTTTTGAAAATCATTTCCACTTAATTGTTGATGAAGCGAAATGTGGAATGGGTGAAATTTGTTAACTTTAAGTATTCGCAAAATACTTCGTTGACCGATGCCACTCTCGCGTTCAAGTTACCTCTTACCAACATGTGGATTTTGTATTACACTTGTTACAATGTTTATCGTGTTTCCATCATCAGTTGCTTTTTTGGCTCGAGTGCGTTTTTTCTTATCCACATTTCCAGTTTCTCGAAAATTTTTTATAATGTTTGCAAAGACAGAAAGCGAAGGACTATTACGATCGGTAAATCTTTCACCATACACGCGTACCGCTTTCCTCATAATTCTATGACATTCACCATAAATGATAACCATTTCCACTTTCTCTGCTAGTGTGTAACGCATTCTTGAAAATTGAACACTCGGATCGAATATTTCGAATCCGTACTCTAGTCGGTAGTCAAACTACTAATAACATTTCTGGATACAGGTAAGCATACAATGCGAAGGTATGTTTATTTATGTTCTGCGGCCCTTGCCAATACTTAGAAGAGCAGTATGCCAACAACCAGAGAAGACAAAAGTATTTGAAGAGTGCTTTGAGACATTTTATTTTCTATTACAGTTGACCTTGCGTGACCTTGAATGACCTATTATGAAGGTCATTCA
>CM052196.1:18869573-18943530 GCA_028455805.1 Lasioglossum figueresi
AAAAAAAACCGAAAAAAGTCCAATGACGTTAAATCGCATGATCTGGGCGGCCAATTCTGATCAACAGAACGAGAAATTACACGACCAGGAAATGAATCGTGCAGTAATTGAATTGTTTCTCGGGCTGTATGGCATGTGGCACCGTCTTGTTGAAAGCACATGTCGTCCACATTCATATCTTGCAATTTAGGCGCCAAAAACTGGATTATCATGTCGCGATAGCAAGCCCCAATAACTGTTATTGCCTTATGAGCCGACCATATTTTGTACAAAACTTGCGAACTGTAGCTGCCAAACCTTAATTATTTTTAAAATATTGCTCAACAATGAAAACGCGTTGTTCTGTCGTGTAGCACTCCATTTTTAATAACCCTGAATTGTCAGCTGACACGCTGTCGTTACTTTTCCGTTGGCAACACTTTATCGCACAAATGGCAGGAAATTCAAATCTTGCGTGAATTTTGGGACACCCTTTAGAAGCAAATTTCTATACATTATACAAATTTATTTATTTAAACAATTATTATTGAGATAATAATTCAAATAACGAATATAGAATCAAATTTTTATACGTTATAAAAATTTATTTATCTAAAAATTATTTAAATTATAAATGACAATAAATAACTACTTAAATAATGAATATATTAGACCGAACACAATACAGAATACAGAGAGAGAGAAAGAGAGAATGATAGAACCGAAATTATTTATTTCATATTCATTATTTTATACGCAAATATGAACTCACTTAATAATCGAGTAAACCATACGGCGCGGAGACTCAGGAAATAGTAGCTCTCGTAACTAATTGTGACAGCTCATGAGATACTCGTGTAGTTTTGCCGGGTATCTCATATACTCGGGTAAAAGTTGTAGCTCTAGTGCTGATACGATTAACAGTAACAACAAACTCCCTCTTAAGACTTTCAAAGTTATTATTCGCAAACCAAGGAATTTTGCCCTTAAATGCTCCCTTATCAGTGATTTTAGTATAGGTTCGGTGGAATGTCTCTGTTGAGGATGGGCAAATGTAACAATTACCATTTGTCAATTGAACCCTTCCGACGGCGTTCAACCAAACAAATAAATACTGACACCACTTCATATTTGGTAGACTCTGTTTGAAATCTTCGTCATGAGTGGCACTTCATTACAGGTCTACGGGTTAACTTGTCATTCCGTTTAAAGGGTTGAGGGCTAGCAAACCGAGTGCTTAGCTTATCGAGTAAATCGAACGGTGAAGTAATGCGTCGAATGGATCGCGCAGGGAAGAAAGGTGGATTTTTGAATTGAAATTCTGCGGCGTTGGCCGTCGACGCGGTCGAGAACGGCCGGCTTTATGCATCGTAACTGGGGGTTTAACGAACGGCGGAAAGGAGCGAGCGGGGTAGAAAAGAGCACTCGGATTCTCCCACTGGTTCCGAGCTATTATTTCGTCGGGGCACCGATATCTCTGACCCCGTGTCTTCCGCGAATACACGTGCGTATTCGCATAACCACGTCCCCTCGTACCAGGCTCTTGGTGGCAGCTCGAACGGGGTTCGTTTCTCCCTTCGCGAACATCCTCGGCCCCGTAATGCACCGTTGCGGGTCTTGCACCGATGGTATAGAGAGAGCAACTATCTCTCTCTCTCTCTGTTTCTCTGCAACTGCCCATGAATAATCATGATCCATTCCATCCTGGGTATCCAGACGAAGTTAAGGGGCTGCACGGTTTGCTTGCACCCCCCGGGGGGTGTAGAAATAACAGAAAGCTCGGCGACGGAACGAAACGGCGGAATAACGGCTCGACGGAGGATGATAAGCTACGCGAGAGAACGTTAATTAATTTATAGGCGAATGGAAAACGAGACCGACCACGGGAAACTTGGAAGTTCGTGGCGCGTGCCGCAAGAGCCTGCGAATTCCGGTGGAAAACGAGCCTCTGCCCGCCCGCCTTCGAATACCATCTTCCCTTAGGAATTGACTTAATTGACATTGCATGACATCTAGGGGCACGTTAACCGGCTGGGATCGGTGACAGACTGTTTCTGGGACGTTAACTGTTTGAGTGCTTCGAGGACACTTCGCGAAACGGGATTGTGTTAGTCCTGTGAACGTTGTTATACGTTGTAAGGATTCCTGAGAGGCGAATGGTAAATAGCTGCACGGCAAGTAGGCTGGAAGACGTGAGATTTCGATAAGCAGGCCCGCTCGGGGCTGTGTGGAACGGTGGGCGGGGTTTACGCTGCGTAGTAGGGTTCCTAGGATCGCGGAGGAACAACGAAGCCACGCCTACTTGGCGCAGTTCGCCCGGAGAACATGAAACAGAGTGTCGTCTAGTCTGGGTGGCTGTGGCATTTATTGTTATAAATTTTGAATGTATATTACGCAATATTAGATAGTCATAGAAATCCGTTCGTTTGAAAGAATATATATACATTCTAATTTAGCTTTTTATTTCCGGTGTTTATTTAGACGGTACTAAGGTCGGGTCATATAAGCCAGTTCAGGCCAGTCGGGCAGAATATTGTTACCAAGGTTCGTCAACTTTTTTAAGGATGAGTGAAAAAAAATACATTTCTGGGCCATCCAGAGCCCTTGGACCCTGTCCTCCCATTCAACTATCGTGCCCGATGAAGGACAGTTCAGGGACCCGCTGTTTGCAAATCTGTCTGAACTGCCTTATGGTTTCGAGCTAACACCACACATGTTCTTGTCTCTTCGAACGGAAATGCCTACCCGAAAAGAAATATCGGAACGAAGCCTGGCGGAGGCATTAACGTTCAAGAATAGTTGACACAAACCCGAGTAACAATATAACAATATTCTGTCCGACTGACCTGAAGTGGCTGATATGACCCGACCTTTAGTCTGGTGTTTTGATTTGACCCAGAGCGTGGGTCCAGAGGACAGTGGGGGCAAACAGAGCGCGTTGGCCCCACCCAGGCCGCATTGTATAGACGTTGGGGGGAGGGGGGCAGATCTACGTGAACGTATCGGCGTTTGGAAACAGAAGTTACCGGTCTGAGAAGCTTTCGGACAAGATCGTGGCCCGAAATCCTGCTCTTGGCGGCACTCGAGCTAGAAAATAGTAATTCCCTCGCGACTGGGACCACATCCTCGCGGAGCAGCGAAATCTCCGCTTTAGAACTCGAGACACTTCGGGGTTCCCGAGTGGAGAGGCAAACCCTCGGGGCGATTACCCGCTTCAATCTTTGGTTTCGCTCGCGAAGACGGAGCGAGGAAGGAAAACATGGGGACAGAGATGGAACTGGGACGATGGAGAGTACAGAGAGAGAAGAGGAAGAGTGAGAGAGGAAAACAGTAGTATCGAGGGGGTTGGTGATAGTTTAGAGAGGGAGGCGAAAGGGGGACGGAGTGTAGCAAGTCGAAGAAGAAGGTCTAGAGCGGTAGGGGATGAGAGCGACGAGGGGTCGTCGGTGTCCGTGGGATTTCACTCCGCGCAGAGTTGTTACAGAACGGCCATTGGAAATGCAAATTTTCGGGGGAAATGCACGCAGGTACGTGGGCGAGACCGAAGTGAGGACTCTCAGGCCCCAGGTAAACTCGACGGAGATAGATAATCCCCGCACTTGGGCCACGTACAGCATTTGCGAGATTATGGCGGACCGGTCGCGCTATGGCCAGCCGATTAGGTGTGTCGCCATTCATCCGGCGTACGCCAACCCGACCATGTCCTCGAGCACCGAAGTGAGGTTCGACGTGCGATGTAAGTACACAATCATTTCACAATCTTCTCAATTTCATCATTCCAGATCATCGATGAAGAGTGAAGAAACAGGATATGTGCGAAATGAAACAATTTTGCTGCATTTATATAAAAATTACATTATACCGGGTGAGTCACCTAACGTTTGCACCTCAAATATCTTTGCTGTTTCTAAAGATACGTAAAATATGGTAAGGACAATGTTGAATGGTACAAAGGGGCTGACACGATGCCAGAAAAAAATGTTGTTGTCATTTTTTTTTAGAGATATCAAGGTTACCTTGACTTTTTTAAATGGAACCACCCTTTTTTAGACACCAACAATGATAGTCTCCTTTGATTGAAAGGTGTGATATGATAAAAGTTTACTGTGAATGTGGACAAAATGCAGTGCAGGCCCGATTGCCTTACGAAGAAAGGTATCCTCAGCGAAACACTCCTTCTTGGCAGGCTTTTATTGTTATTATTTTTCGTTGAATTAGACATAGCGGAATCACGTTTGGGAATATGTACTATTAGTAAATAAATCGCACCGTAATCGGCTAGAGGATGTTTGAAAACATTCAATAACATTGAACGACATTTAAATCTTAAACGTTTTCTCTGTTCGTGACCTTGAATGACCTTGAATGGTTATAGTCACTAAACTCGTAATGAAAGGGACTATCATTGTAGATGTTTAAAAAAGGGTGGTTTCCTTTACAAAAATAACGGTGACCTTGGTATCTCTAAAAAAAGTGACATGAATATAAAAATTCAACTTTGACTCACCCTGTCTAATTCGTAACAATTTTCACATCAATTTTCAAACCAGTGTTTGACGCATTACTGAAAATTCAGGTGTGACGTGAGTAATACTTGCATGCAATTTCAATGAATGAATTATTTATTCGCAATGCTCAAACTTAAATACAAAAGCCGCCGCCAAAATGGCAGCATTCGTTCTTAAGAAGTTACACTAGAGATTCCCAAGCGAATTTACATTTTCGTAATCAAGAGTTACGAAATTGAGCATGAATGTAGGCGCCATCGAATTTCCTGTATTAAACTTTGCGGAACGGTAATTTCCGACTGCTGTATGTACAATTGACGGTGCTTAGGCATATTTAGGTACGCGCTTACTCTTCTACACATTAAGGGGTTAGAACACAGTAATATTTTCAAAAAATCGAAATATTTTTTTTAAAGAAAAATTACATTCGTAAACTTTAAACGCGTGTTTCTCAGAGTTGCGTTTTTCATTACATTAAAATTTTACAGTTATCTTCATTATAATGTCTGTTAGGCATTTGCGATCGATTTTTTTTTCAATTTCCCATTATTTTGTTAGATGTAAATAAAAAATTAACAAATTTTCTACCGAAATTCAGTCACTAAATTTAAAACATCTGCCTTTTTGTTCATTTTCACAAAAATTGAAATGTAGGATCGTCAATCCCTAGAGCATATATTACAGTTTATGACATTTTCGGGATTTTTGATATAGTTAATTCGATTTGTAGGAATCCTGTACTTACACCAGTTGGCCACCTGAAAGAAAAGATATTCCGAGCAAAGACGACGAAAGGCATAAGAACAAATTATTTTTTAAATATTACAAGCACTCTTTTATTGTTCATAATATACCAAACTGAAATACTAAATCTTATATTCATCGATCATTCACTTTTTTTGTACTGTTGTTTAAAAATCTTATATTTCCCCCACTTGTTACTGTGTCCTAACCTCTTAAACAAACGACGACCACTATAGAAATGGTCGGTGCCAGAAGCATTCACGACCCACATACAATGCTGTTCACTTGAATAGCCTCGAATACTCTAAATAACAAATGAATGACGTCGAGAAAGAATTCGATTCTCTTTCCGTACGTCATGATAGTAGTAGAAAAATCCGTGTGGCCCATCCAGATTGAATTATTTCTCATGTGAGAAAATTATATTGTGCCATTGTTGAGTCCAACTCAAATGCGTTCTAGCAAATTGGAGTCGGACTTCAATATGCCTTCTCATTAACGCAGGTTTTCTTTGCATTTTCTTGGGGTTTATGTATGGAACAATTTTGTACGATACGTCCAATAGTTGAAACTGACGCTTTTTTTCCAACTTCCTGTTTGATCTTCTTTCCCTGTCTGTCGTAGCTCGTTTTGTTCTCCCTTTATAATTTTTGTCCATAATTTTCAGGGTTATTACAGAAATGATTAATTACTTTAGCACTCCTATTAATTCTTTTTTCAATTTCACGGTTTGAACATTCTTCTTCTTTTAAAACTTCAATTTTTCCAATTTCCTCAATACTCAATGACTTTCCGCGACCCATATTAGCACAATGATAATAATGACACAAAAGATAATGGATATACGTAACACAGATGTGAAAGGTGGACTTGTTGCGGGTATGTCTTGTCTGAACAATCGCAAAGCGACAACTAACCGTGGCTAAACAATGTGAGGCTATTCATGTGGAAGCATCTCATTTTTACAAACACAAAGTTTCTTGCAAGTATACATATCGATGTAAACATATATTACTTACAAATACATATTATAAACGAATTTAACTAACAAGCAAGAATTTTGCCCAAATTCCTTTCTTTGATATAAACTTATATACAGGGTGTTCATTTGATAACTTTCCAGTCGAATATCTGGAAAAGTATGAAAGATATTAAAAAAATGTAAAACACGTGTCCAAGGATTTCTAGAGGGAAAGAGGGGGGCAGTATCAGTTTTTTATTTTGGGTGGCATTTCCAAGGTCATTTGAAGGTCAACTTTGTTTGTTCAAATGGAAACCTATATTTTTTATTATGGGATCTTATTGTACGCAAAAAGACCAGTAATTTTCGTACAATATTTCTTTTATCTGCCCACTAGTTTCGGAGATATTTAAAGAGATAAAGCGCGTCATACTTGTACTGCGAGAAAGTTTGTAATTTCTTTATAACTATAACAAATTTTCAAAATGTTCTCCGTTGTTTTCTAAACGATAATACAGACGATTCTCAAATTTTGAACGAACATTTTTGAAGGTATCTATTGGAATAGCTCCACATTCCTGTTCAATTCTGCGACGCAAATCGTTAATGCTTTCCAGTTATACTACCACGTACCGTTTGAATCAAAATGGTCCTTTATTGATCTTTTGTTTATGTTGTCTGTCTTTCAATATAAGATTGTACTATTTAGTCAAGTGTGAATCATCGTAATAAGAGATACTTTATCGTGGTACCATTAATTGTATAAAATGGTGTATTCTTTAAAACAACGAGTAGAAATAATTTTTATTTCCGCTGCTTTATCCTGCTACACATGTATATCATATGTATGTGTTACAATTAGTGGCAAAGTTTAAGGAAACAGGATCGGTGACAAATTTATAAAGAAACCAGTCAAATTTTTAGAAAAGAAGCTGATCAAAACGAAACTATAGAACAGTTTACTTTTATTCCTACTAGTTCAATTCGACAAGTTTCAATGGTAACTGGTGTATCAGTCAGATTTGTGCACAAATTACTTAAACAGAACAAGTTTCATCCTTATAAAATGCAGTTGCATCAAGAGTTATTGGAAGATGACTTTGACAGGCGGAATGAGTTCTGTAAGGAATTAGCAAATACGATTAACGTCACTCCTAATCTAATTAAAAACATTTGTTTTAGCGACGAATGCACTTTTTTCTTAAATGATGCTGCAAATCGTCATAAATGTCGTTATTGGAGTGACGAAACTCCACATCTTATTAGAGGAAGTAATACTCAATGGCCGGAATAAATAAATGATTGGGCAGGCATTTCAGGAAATGCTATTATAGGTCATCTGTGTTCCCAAGAGAATTTGAATGGCAATGTGTATTTAAATTTACTGGACGACATCATTGATCCACGTATAACAGAAAGGTTTGAAAACCAAAGAGATGAAAACGGCAAATTTTTGTTAAATGAAGAACTTTTGTACTTCCAACATGATGGTGCTCCCCCGCATTACACGTTACCAGATAGCCAGTGGTTAAACAATCGATTTCCACTAACATGGATCGGTAGAAGAGGTGTTACTGTGTTGGCACCAAGATCACCATATCTAACTCCAGTCGACTTCTTTTTGTGGGGACACTTAAAGGCTGTTGTTTTTAAAACATAACCAGAAACGTCAACGATTTGCGTCCCAGAATTGTACAGGAATGTAGAGCTATTCCAACAGATACCTTCAAAATGTCCGTTCATAATTTGAGAATCGTCTGTATTATTGTTTAGAAAACAACGGAGAACATTTTGATAATTTGTTATAGTTATAAAAAAATGACAAACTCCTCTTGTAATATCTCCGAAACTATTGCGCAGATAAAGAAAAGTATCCTACGAAAATTGCTGGGTTTTTTCGTACAATAGGATCCCATAATAAAAAATATAGGTTTCCATTTGAAAAAACAAAGTTGACTTTCAAATGACCTTGAAAACGCCATCTCTTTGTCCTTGGAAATCCTCGGACACGTGTTTTACACTTTTTTAATATCTTTCATACATTTCGAGATATTCGGCTGGAAATTTTCAAATGAATACCCTGTACATTTTCACCCGAGGCTAATCAAGTGAACAGGACTGTATAGTTAAACGACATAGAATCTCGAGAATCGCAGTTCGTGTTGGGTAATCGAGTAATCGAGCGACAGAGTGTCCACGGCCGATATCGAAAGCAAATGTTTTTCCACGGGTTTGGCATTTTAACGGGGTAACGGTCCACTGGCGGCTGGCTGAACAACGGATTAAGATCGAGCGGAATTAATTCCGTGAGCTAATTTTGCGTAGACCCATGGAGACATCGATTTATGTTTATGGCAAAGGGTCCGTTTATTAGAAGTCTTTATTAACGATTCACGAATTCGCAGTGTTTTTGACAGGTAAGGGCGCCGCCATATTGGTTTGTAGTGACGATCGCGCGCCGCTTAGGGAGCAGAACGGAGATGACAGCACGGGCACACAGTAATATCGCTACCATAGAGAACATATATCAAAAGAATGTTTGAGAAAAAATATCGGGGAGAATATTTACAAAAACCTTAACCCTAACCTAACCCAGACCAGTTAAAACGCAACATCGTGGCTATGTTTTCCAAAATTCGAACAACAATCCTCCGACGCTAACGGGTCTCCGTTTCCCAGATTAATGTTTAAGAATAACTATCGGTGGCGAGCGTGCCGAACGAACCATTCCACCGTCGAAGACTTTCCTCCTCGCGTTTCCTCAACTTTCCTAACGAGATTCCCGATGCTGGAAACAATTTTTCCCCGGGACCAAGTAATTCCGAGATATCGGTTGGAGATCGATCGCACGGTTGCCCGAGCGCATCGAATTTGTTTGATTTGCTACGCGCCTTGCACCGTCGCTGTGCAACCCGAGACCGAGAGTGAGATTAAAATCGCGGTGCAAGGCCGTTTGCACGGGTACAACGGCCCCGCACCGGGAAAAAGATGCTTTCATTTACCCACGTGGCGGCCCGATCTTTCTTCCCTCGATATCGGGAACATCTTGCGATCCCGGACAAACTTATTTTGTAGCGGACGATTGTCCGAGCCGGAATCGCTTTGAGTAATTTATGTGACCGACCAGGTGCATTTTCCGCATGAAGATTAATGCTAAAGTGCATCCGCCGACTGACGAGTCCCGATAAAATATGATAACGATATGCTCCGAGCTGGGGTCGCGGTGGAAATCTCTGCGTTTTGTTTACTGCTGTGCAAACGAAGTCAATTGCGAGGCTGGCTTATTTTTATTCGCATCGAGAAATGATTGATATTATAATTTTTCCCAGACGGAATAAACACTGGTGTAATTTATAAAGCAGTATTCTAATTTATATTTATTATTATAATTTCTAGAACACCGTTTTTATTGATTTTAGATATGTAGGACGTTTGTTTATTATTTATATTGACCTTTTTACGAGCTAAATAAATATTTTCTATATGCATTGCAACAGACTGGAGTGACATAGAAATTTCTTTTCTTTCTTAGTAGGTTTCATAGAATGAACATAATATAACAATGTTTTCTCTATCTCAGGAGAGTTGAAGTTAATACAAAATCTGTCAGTGAGCATTTTATAGTGACTGCCTTTTTTATCCTGTACTCTATAAAATGGTGATGCTAAATCTATTTTACTGGTGATCGTTTGAAGAAACGCTATCATTTTCAAATGAAACAGTTTAAAGGGTATAAAATATTGTCGTAAAGGAGCAGTCCAGCCACGATTGTCCCAAAGATCTGTGATACAAGTTGTGCTCGAAAACTTTTTATCTAAATTAGTGAAATTTGCTTCCAGACTGTAAATTGTTATTTCAGCTGAAAGTTTCGACTTTGTCCCACTTCCAAAGGGGTGTAACCATTTAAAAACATACAAGACGAATATTTTCCGTGTACGCGCCGGTGTAGATCAGTTTGCAGGGGAAGAACGAGACGAGCAACAAATAAATCGGTGTTAACGACAACGGGACAGGAAAGCTGCGTGTGCAGCGAGAGTTGACCTCAACCCCCGGGGGTGGCCGAAACTACCCCCACCGAGCGGCAATTTAACTCTGTACACACGCTGCTAACCGCGAGCCCTCATCAATCTCCCTCAAAACGGCGCGGCCTGACATCCTGCTTTCCGACCTTATCGACAATTCGAGCTCCGCTGCATCGTTCGACAATTTTGAATCGGTTTTTGCGAAACACCGTTGCCCGCGAGCTACAGTGACTAATGGCCCACGAATCCGCTCGACCGACCGAAGCGCCGTCTTCCCCTGGCATCCCCGTTCGGAAAATCCGAGAAAAACAGCCGCGACCGATGTAGAAACTCGACTTGATTGACGCCGGAATCAACCGGTAAATATACAGAGTGATCCCCCTATTTTTCAAGATCAAAATACCGCACAGGTTTTAATCTTAAAGTACTGTAAACTTCAGCAATGTTGGGGTACGTCTCCTTCTGGAATTACGTTTCTAAAGTTTTGCAAATAATCACTGTGTATCATTAGAAAAATTTGTTTACCTCTTTAAGAGACTGTCGTAAAGGTTGGCACACGTTTTGTTCAATTAATACAACACCGGTTATACAATATTTATGTTTTGAGGTAAACTTTACTTTGACAGACTCAAAATATTTGCCTTTTTCCTATAAATTATTATGTATTTGGTATGTAATTCGGTAGATATGTACCCGAAGAATCTTCAGAACGAAGTTTCGATCCTGTAGGATCAATGGTGAAGGAGTTATGGTTGCTTAAAGTTGAGCGATTTGCAGTGTTTTTGACAGGTGAGGGCGCCGCCATATTGGTTTGTAATGACGATCGCGCGCCGTTTACTGAGCAGAACCGCTAGATGGCAGCACGGGCACACAGTAATATCGCTAACTTAGAAAAAATATCGCAGAAAATGTTGGAGAAGAAATATCGTAGAAAATATTTACAAAAACCTAACCCAGGCCAGTTAAAACGCAACATCGTGGCCATGTTTTCCATAATTCAAACAACAATCGCAATACCCGCGCTATTATCAGCATTATATTATATTATATTATCAGCATTAACGTGTGGGAACGTTCTTAATAAATATTCGTGTATCTGGTTCGAAGGTTTATTCCAGAATAATTATTTACAAAGGAAATTCGTTGGTAGGGAACCGAAACAAATGAACAAATGAACAAATAAAATGAGCGTTGATAAATACATCGAAACTTCAATAGAAATTTACATTATCGACGTCTGTCTACATTATCGACATCCGCCACAAACGCGTGCCCGTTCTGCCATCTAGCGATTCTGCTCGGTAAGCAGCCACTGCGGGTACAAACCAATATGGCGGCTCGTTTATCTGTCAAAAACACTGCAAATTGCTCAACTTTAAGCGACCATAACTTTTGAACCATTAATCCTATAGGAACGAAACTTCGATCTGCAGGTTCCCCGGGTACAAATATACTGGATCACATACAAAATACATAAAAATTTATAGAAGAAAGTCAAAAATATTGAGTCCGGTAAAGTAAACAGCAGCCATGTTTTGTTTTAAAGTTGTTATATTCTCAAAACATACATATATTAAATCCTTAATATACTATTGCAGAGAAAAATCTGTTAAACCAGTTGCAACTTCAGTGTTATTGACAGATTTTGTACCAGTAAGTTTGCCAATTTCACTGTTAGTACGGCCTCTAAGACAAAGATTTATATATCACTTCGCAGGTGCTAAATTAACAAACCATCAAAACAAGCCAGAATGGTTTTTTACTCAGTTAATTAAAAATCACATTCAATGGGTTCAGAGATACGGTGAAACAGTAGCTAGTTCAATAGCAAAATAATAGGACTTTATTAATATAGAAACTATATACAGATTTAAATGATGTCATTGCAATAGGTAGAATTTGTGCAGACTTTGGTTCAACTAGCTGTTGAATAACTTCATTCGGAGTTAGCAATAGTACAATATGATGATGTTTTGTTTGCACACTTGGTGGATGAAGCTTTAGGTTTTGAAAGAGAATTGAGAGAAACATTATTTTTTATTCGCCAACACAACCAGCCACTGTTTTTGTTCTTACCCAAGCTCTTGTTTTCGTAAAGTGGATTAATATAATAATGTTTATGTTTAAATATTATATGTAATGTACTGTGTAACTAATACCAACATTGGTATACCACAATATTAGATGCTTTTAATTTGAAGCACTGATGGTGTTGATTGATATCGGACAGAAGATAGATGTGATCCAACGCGGGTAATGCCATTATCGTAATCTATTTACGGAATTATTACCTTTACAATTGAACGAATTTATCGAGTGGACATCAATGATCGAGTGACGTAATTTTATCGTGTATTGTTCTCCGACGATTCATCAAACGGACCCTAAAATAGCTTGAAGTATGAACAGTCCTGCACACCACTCGTTTTACCCCTTCCGATGTACGTTCGGCTTGTAATTTGACCACAACGAACAGTCCTCGTAATCAGTGGAATCGATCGGGAACGCGACAGGTAGAAACGACATTTTTCTTTAGTTAACCGTCACTCTGTGTACTGCGATTCTAACGTTAACCGTGTACAGGGGTGTAATTGCACCCCATACATTTTTCATGTAAAATGTTAAGAAAAAATTTGTCTGCATGAGTATTTTTGAAGTTTTATTAATGTTGAAAAGATAAGCGTACAACACTTTAAAAATGTAATGCAAAATTAAAAAAATTAAGCAGTTTTTTGTGGAAACAAAATAATAGATTTAGGACGTATCGTCAGAATCGGAATCGTCTTCTTCATAAATTTCAACGTTTATACATTTATCGCAAATATTTTTATTATGGTTCTTACACGCTACTTTTTGACAAATGTAACAGCTCAAGCTAGTTTTTATGTTAATGGGTCGAGGGCGCAGGTAGCACGAGCGTAAATCGCTTCTAGTTGTCCTGCTAGTGCTGGATTCGATGGTTGACTATTTCAATTTGTTATATTGCGTATTTCACGCTAGTTTTTAACGCTTTATAATTTGAATGCCGCCCTTTCACAAGATTCTCAACAAGCTGACACGATAAGTCCTTTAGAAAATTTTGGGGTTCTGAATTTTTTATTGTAATATATACGGTAGGCCGAAAATCGTAGTACAACCCGGCAGGGGGTGATTCTACTTGCAAAAATAAGTCGAAAAAAAGGAATAATACTTTTTCGTTTGGCAGCTCATTTTCGAGAAAATCGAGTTTAAAGTTCCTATGCAATAGCACGTGTATTCGCTGCGTTTTCAAACTTGATTTTATCGAAAACGAGCTGCCAAATAAGAAAATCCTTGGACACTTCTTTTGCACTTTTTTAATATCTTTCATACTTCTCGCGATATTCGGCTGGAAAGTTTTCAAATGAACACCCTGTATATAAACTTAAATAAAATATGATTGAGAAATAACAAATAAAATTTAGAAAGAGACACAATACGGTATCAACTTTGGTTAAATATAAATGTCACAGTAGCGATGCTCGCAATTCCTGAAAAATAAATTGAATCTTCGTATTGTGGGGATAGACAACGCTACCCAAGGATCAAAAATACTATAATTGTGGGCAGGCACCTGGTTAGTTTAACAACCACCTATTTTCGTCGAGTGGGGTCAAGGTGGTTCCAAGAAAGAGCACAGTAGGGAAGACCGGGGCTAGTTGACTAAGTTTTAACATATTTAATTTCTACCAATGAACCTTTAGTATTTTGCTGACTTGTACACCAAAAGTTTGTACATTGACTTAGGTATACGGATTTAATTTTGAAAATCGCTTTGATTGAACCTAGTTGTAGTTTTAATCAAATTTAGATTAGTGAGAGTATTGGTTTTTGGGAAGCAAGGTGTTTATTTTAATTTATAAAAAAGGTATTGAATTTAGAACGATATTTATTTGATGTTCTCTCTACTAAGGCTGGGCTGTGACTGAACAGAGTTCGGCAGCTCGTTGATACGTTTAAAGAAAAACATCTGAAAGGGATCACGTCGGCGGACTAAAAGAAACGCGGCTCTGTCTTTGATTCGATACCTAAAGACACCGCGAGTTACAATGTAACGGACCCGTAGATATGGGATCTGAAACATTATACATATACAATGGTCCCTGGAACCGTATTCATTTCTGTACATAATATGGATATATAAAATAGATACAAAAATTAATTTGAAAACCACTCCCGTTAAAAAAATGTAATCAACTAACCCTCTAGTTTATTAGAGAAGAATCTGATGTGTTTTAATATTCTGACAATAAACTACTTCATTTGGGATAACAATATTCTTAGCTGTTGGAAAACATCATTCCAGAACATCTGTTGTGGATATGTTTTTGCCGGTTCTACAATTCTCGGATATTTAGCTTTCCGCGTCTATCGTTTACAGTTGCAGGTTTCGAATTATAATTAACACGTTCCCTGTCGCGTATGCGCCCCACGATGAACTTTCCGTTCAGACCGATTGGAATCCTCATTGAAAACCGTAAATTTTAAAAAAATTTATTGTAAAGTCAAGTAGAGGTGTCTTAAGACTGTAGAATATTCCGACCAAAAGAATGAGGTATTATAAAAAATGCAGTACGGAACAAAGCAAATGGCCTGAATGAAAAATCGAGCAAAAACAGCTCGGCATGGAACGTGTTGAATCTCAAATGTCTGCTTAAATGGTCGGCAATACTGTTCAATTCCATGATTAAAAATGATGTTCAAAATTGTTGTACCAACGATCGCGGAATTTGTGACAGCATAGTCTCGTCACGTGTACCCGTATACTTCAAATGACACGCACTAAAGTACGCGCATGTAAAATTGCAAATACACGAGTGTTATTAGTTTGGTACGATCTCGTTGTTGTGAACGACGAATGCGCAATATAACGTATAAATGTTTGGCTATTGACAAAAAGGTTAAATCGACATAAAAAAGATTTAGGAATTGTCTCGGAACTCATCGTTCGATCATAGACAAGATGCAAGGGTTGATCGGCGAAGAATGCGCAGCGCATCCATCCGCGGTTATTTTATTTTATTGTGAACCGGGTGAAGAGATTTTCACCCCGTCTTTCGTTCAACTTCCTTTTATAAAGGGAATCCGGAAATTGGCGAGGAGCCTGTCCGAAACACAGCGGCAAACAGTGGAGGATCCATCGGGCCTCGGCTCGAAGAGTGTATCAACAGAGTGCAAGCGGTCGTTGCAGCAAAGTAAACCTCGGGTGTTGAGAACAAGAAGGCGCGGGGTTGGGTTTAAGATGGTGGAAGTGTGAATGGGACCTTCCGAAATCCCTGTGGGCGCTCGTATCGACGCGTCATCGGTGTATATCTTCGCGCCGAAGGCGAACTTTTCAATTCGCAAGGAAAAGTTCCTGCCCGGATAATCCCCCTAATCGATATAGGCGTTCAACCACCCCCACCGATCGCCTTCCCTCGCCCGCAATACCTGAGAATTGTGTCTAAAACAGAACGCTCGCTGGGAATTGCTGCGAGGGGTAGATTCGAACGATTCTCACGTTGATGCGAAGGGATGAAGGAGGTTAACCCTTGTTCGCCGATGACAGGGTCCATTTTGATCTAACGTTAGCAGACCCATTTAATTACTCGGATTCGGCGGGTCTAATTTGAGTGGATGCTTGTTCCAGGGTGTTAGACGAAGGGCCACAAGAAAGATCTTTGACACGATCGATGCAAATACTACTATGACCTTTAAATGAGGTTTAGTCGAACATGGCAATAATTTTTTTAAGAACTGATGATCTACGAGATGTGGCAATTAATTAACGAGACTGGGCATTTTCCACCACGCAACAGCATCGGGCGAGGTTGCCATTAGTAGGTCGTTGATTTTGATGCTTCCGGAGCAACGATTCCTAGTTTTGTCTATCTATCTGCTTTTGTTTCTTGTCTAGCGTTAATTGTAGAGGTTACTGTTGCGTCGCAGTGCCGCGATCATGGTTGACGTTAAAATCGAGCAGCGTATGTGTCGCGTAGCGTTTGTGCGTGACCCTCGAAGGTCATTTTATTAGGCTTTTAACGAAGTGTCCGCTTCGCACATTTGGCGAACAAATGTGACGAGAATAGAATTTGTATATTACTTTACAAGCGGGAACATGGAATCTCCTCGCTCCGAGGATTAGGACTCGGGAAGTTATTTATTAGCTCCACAGCTGTTTTACACGCGCCCCTCCCGGGTTCTTACCTCTGACATTGCCGTCTCGTCCTTTTTTTACAATTACTTAGCTTTATTGTCACGCGTTACCGAACGGGCCGTACCTGCGACCAGGCCCGAGTCCCTTCATTTTCCACCAACACGTGGCTTGCCGAAGGTTCCGTCTCTCCCTTCCACCACCAATTTTCCACCGCCTTTTTACCAGCGTGGGCGGTGGTCATCGTTAGTAAATTGTCACTGCCTCCAAAAGGTTGTCTGTTGTCATTGGTCCAGTGCAAGTCACACCCTATTGACAACTCACTTTAAATATCGGTGTTCGGCAAGCACGCTCATGACTACCAAGGAACATAGCGACAAGACACATCGACCAGACTAGCACAGACTAGCATGTATTAGAACGTAAACACTTCGATTTCGCAACTAAGCATATTACACGATCACGTTCCACTCTGTCAAGTTTTAAATAAACAAGGTTCCAACAAATCAATACAGTCCACTAATTTTTATCACCGTGCGAGTTTAACTGTAGTGCATTACGGAAAGCGCGCACACAACAGTATGAACCTCAAATTTCTTGTGAAAATGAAAAAATAAAAACGTGAATCGATGCACTAGAAGACGCCCGGATCGCCAAGAATGAAAAAAGCACGAATGAGCAAGTCGAAATTGAAGGCAATGCTGATCGTTTTTTTTTCGATGTCAAGGGTGTTAACATGACTGACTGGGTGCCTGAAGGTCAAACCGTTAATCAGAAATACTACAAAGAAGTCCTAATTAAGCTGAGGGAAAGGGTAAGGAAGAAAAGACCGGATTTGTGGAAGAACGACTAATGGATTCTGCACTAGGACAACGTACCAGCCCGCAATACCCTATCTGTGAAGCAGTTTTTAGCGGACAAGCGCATTCCTGTGCTTGATCATCCTCAGTATTCGCCAGATCTCGCACCGTGTGACGTCTACCTGTTCCCAAAAGTGAAAAGTGCATCGAAGGGAACACATTTTCAGTCTGTTGAACATGTAAAAACAAAAACGGCAGAGTTGTTGAAGAGCCCGACAGTTGATGACCTACTGCATTGTTTTGAACAATGGAAGACACGTATGCAGCGATGTATAGATAGGGGAGTAGAGTATGTTGAAGAGGATAAAAGTTAAATGTAACTTTATCTGCGCTAAACCACATTTCTCATACCAGTCTCGTTATTTAATTGCCACACCTCGTATCAACGGTTAATTTCTGTCGGGAGAAGTGCATCCACGGTATCCGACGAGACACCGCTCTATCAGATAAACAATAAGATTGCGGAGGAGTACAAAGGACGAGTTTGCTCCAGTAAACAAGTCAACTTTAGCGGATCGGAGGATGCATCTTTCGGGAGGGATAGCCGTAAACAAAGTTGTTCGAAAAGCTACATCTCTGGCAAGAGGACAGGCGACTCGAGTCGCATTTATGCACGGTGGATACAATTTCGGACTATGCAGCTGACGCGAGACGTCCGACGGCTATTCGTTGGACCGTGTTCCCTGGCAAAGTCGTTCTTTGGACAAACTTCAAACGTCCCTCTCTGTTCTCGCGAGCCGGATCGAACAGACGGCGAGCTCGAAAGACCGAGAGAGAGGGGAGGAAGAGGAAGAGAGACGGACTGGGGGGAAAAAATAAAGAGTACTAAGAAAGAAAGTGCAGGTTTCGAGGACGTAGTAATGAACGTTTTGTCGTCTTTTGTATCGCGCTGCGGGAATTTCTGTTTCAACGTTTTCCCGGGGAGAATTTTTCATCGCGCGCCGACTACCCAACCGCGTGTTCTCTTTAATTAAGCCATCGCCCGCGAATTCGTTAATTAACTTTTATCCAGAGTGTCGTCCGAAACGCGCGCCTCCGCGCGTAACAAAAGGAAACGCCGACGTACGAACAAATATTCAAATGTGACCGCCTGGAAACTGTGTACCCTGTTTTTCGATATGCTCGTCCGGATTTTCGCGTTTTCCGGAAACGGTGAGGTGTGGCTTCTATCCTTTCTAGCGGTTACACGGATTTCGAAGAATATTTGTTGTAATTATTTCATTGTGAAAGGGAAATTTTGAATACCTGAAAATGTTATTAAGGTGCAGTGTTGGGCAAGCGCATTAACTGATTATTTTTGTTATAATATGAACGAAATTTCTCCAGCTTATATTTACTAATGTAGTATAAGTTAGTATGAACTATTCAACATAGATGTCGCCCAAGAATGTGAGAGGTACACGTGCAACTTTGAGGTTACCCTGAACGTAAAATAGTTTGCAAATCATAATACACTGGTATTCAATATTAAACATACTCTCCGTCATTTATTATTATTCGCTGTCACGCTTTTCTATGGTTACTGTTGATAATATACTAATTCTGTTTGTGCTTTTAATAAATGTACTATTATATTCGATTATAACATGTATAACAAGGTTGAAACAATAATAATAACTGCAGCAAAAAGGGGCCTAAGTATGAAATTTATTTTATTCTTTAATAACACTATCCAACAGCTAAAAATGATTTCGATTCCCATTATGCGATTCTTATAGTTTTTCGCTTCATTTTTCTCCTAAACGTATGATTTTTTAGAAAATTGAGTTTTAAAAAAAGACATATTTTTCAACTTTGAACAAATATTGTGATGTTATTATAATAGATATTGAAATGTTCTTTTCAGCAAAAGATTCTGCAGACTTCCCCGAATACAGTGATATCGAATATTAATGCATTATGATTGTTTAAACATGTTTAGACAATGATTTTTGAGGATATTTTTCAGCTTATCTTATAAAATAAGGGTCCAGCAGTCGCTTTAAGAACGCAATTATTGTCAGCTTATTTAAATATTATATTTATTATTGTTATTTCATAGTATATATTACCACTCTGTTAATATATTTATTCTGTATTCTTTATTTTATAGTAACAATAAGAATTTACAAGATAGAAAACATACCTAAAACTTCTTTCTTCTTGACTGACGTTTATAAGATGTTTCCGTTTGTGTTATTAAATTCCAATAATAATTTGCAAGCATGGATGTACTATCTTTTCCCAAGTAAGATGGTGTGGGGTAACTACGTAAACGGGGCAAGTCGATTAACTGGTTATTTTTATTATAATATGAACGAAATTTTCCCAGCTTATATTTATTAATGTAGTATAAGTTAGTATGAACAATTCGACATAGATGTCGCCCAAGAACAAAGGTGTTTTTCTCGCTTAAATCAACAAATGCCAAACAGTCACGTGAGAGGTAGACGTATAACTTTGAGGTTACCCTGGACGTGCAATAGTTTGCAAGTTATTAATATATTGTGTGTTGTTATTTTAAGCAAGTACAACAAATATTGATGTAGGTTTACATTAAATAAACCGTTTTCATTGTATATTTAAAATTTATTGAGAAAAGCACCAAGATTGTCCCGTAACAATTACTAAACGGGCCAAGTGCGTGCTATCACGGTGGGGTAAGTGCGTACTGTATGTGTCAACCTGGTTTCGTTGACAACTGATTTCATCGACACTGTTTTCATCTATACGATTTAATTAATTAACTTTCCTTGGTACTATGTTTTCATCTCGATCAATCAAAATCTTCAAATATTAATTATTAATAGTTATAATTACTAATATTAATTATTAATAGTAAATATCATATTTTTAAACTTTGTTTTAATATCACTGTATCCCCTTTCATATTTCAGCATAATAGTACATGTTTGTTTAAAAATGGAAAACTCTATAAAACTAAACAATACAATTTAATGCAATAAAAAGCATTTTGTAGCAGGATTGCTAATAATTCCTTTCTTGCCAGGCAGCACTTGAAACGAGGTTTGAAAGCATTTTTAACTCTCAGAGACGATCTTGCCCCATTTTCGGGGCAAGTGCATAGTAGTTGACACTTTGTACAATATCGTATCAGAATGATAATTTCCAAGCAAAATTAGAATCCTACATAATACGAATTTATCAGTAAATAATCGTGGCAAGAATTTGATACCAATAGCGTTAAATTTTTACATACCAGACTTGCGCACTTAACCTACTACCGGTGGGTTTTCGGGTACGAACTTCAATTTGTTTACTGTTGGCCAAGCATATTGAAATTTTTTAAACAGTGGAACATTTGGACATGAAGATTTTAACCATTTATTTCATTAAATACGCTATGTAAAATTATTTCATACATATGGTGCCTGCAAGGCAAATATAAAATTTCTCCTTCTAATCTCCGTTCGAGGAGAACGCAAGCCCCTTGGTATCGTCCAGTATTTGTGGACGTCGTATCGCAGCAAAGTGCTTGTACCTTGTTGGATAATCCCCATTCTTCTAATAAATCATAAACAGCAGTATTGGCAGCATTATTTCCGAAAATAGGAAACAACTTCCAGATGTATCGAAACAATCTTTAAGAGACACATAAAATATTTCAACGAAATTTTCTGAAGGGATCTTTTTTTATTGCTTTAAAAATACTTTTAATAGTTTTTTGTATGTTGTACTGTATTATCTGTATGTATAATGTATATGTATTATGCATAAGTATATGTATACAGGGTGGGGCAATAACTATGACCACTTTAAATATTGCCGTTATTTGTAATAATATGAAAAAATGTTGTATACAAAACTTACACAGTATAGAGGGGGACATATTGTGACACAACATTTTCTACGTGGGTGGATGCATAGAGGAGATTTCAAGGTCACCTTTAGTTTTTTAAATAGAAAGATCTACTTTGTGTATAATGAATCGATAGATTAGCGAATTCTGAGAAAAAATGTATTGACCTCCATACGTCCTAAATCTAATAGTTAACGAGATATCATCGAAATAATTTTAATTCTTCTTTGGATAATATCTCGTTAACTATTAGGTTTAGGGCATATGAAGGTCAATACATTTTAACTCAGAATTCGATAATCTATCGATTCATCCTACAGAAAGTAGGTCTTTCGATTTTAAAAAAAATCAATGGAAAACAGAAATTGACACGTTACCTGAAAAATGGCAATATATTGTTACAAATGATGAAAATTATATGATTGAATAATATTAAACATGTATTTTCATAAATTGATACAAATGTTTTCTTTAACACTAAACCTACAGAGCCTCAAAAGTAATTGGTTCATGTTCCCTTATAAAAAATGACAAGATTGATTTTATTTAGACTTTGTGCGGCTCCTATTGTAATACGTGCACTACTAAAAAGAACTATACAGTCGTTTTTTATGAAAACAGTTTTATTACTTTTCTAATTATAGTAGGTTTAGGTTTTTAACCGGTATTTTCCTTTCTCCAGTAATGTTTCAATGACTGAAAATAAATATAAAATGAAATCTTACCTGAAATGGCAGTAACAAGATTCACCAACACAATAGCGAGTCATTGGAAAACAGGAATTGACAGGATATCTGAAAAATGGCAACATATTATTACATTGTTACAAATAATGGAAATTATATCATTGAATAATAATAAACATGTAATTTTATAAATTGATCCATATGTTTTCATTTAAATATGATAGAATTTTCCCTCTAACCTAATAATATTTTTGTGTTTTCCTTTTGCAAGTAATGTTTCAATGACTGAAAATAAATATAAAATAAAAACTTACCTGAAATGGCTGTGACAAGTTTCACCAACACAATCGTGACAAGTGGCTGAAGTTATCGAATCACTCACACACGTTTTTTATTCATTCGAATACTCTACTAATGTACGGACACGTGCACGAGGATGTGCTAAACTAACCTCACAGTGGGGTATTAGGCCGAAAAACAGGAATAACATATCGTAGCATTATTTATGGGTTCGGGGCATAAAAGAATAGATCGTTGGATTCGTCTTGACGCCAACTATAACATTATGAGATAAAAAATGTATTTCAACATTTAAAAAATAAAAATGATTTTTACTTTTTGTTGAAAAAAAATTTTTCTCGAAATTTTAAATACAGAATTTTGTACATCTTTAAGTACTGTTCAACTTTTATTCGAAACATTTTGTCCTCAGATTATTCGAACTCTTGAAAAGTAGTGATAAAGAAATGCTTTCAGTACGATGCGACGGTCGAGTAAACTTGTAAGCTTATTTTTACGGTCCGCGATATGTATATAAATAAATACATAATACTTATAAATACATATTGTATATATGTATATATGCAGCGATCGGTTGCATTAACGAACGGGCTTCTACAACCATAATTGGTTTTAGACCGGACCAACGGTTCACGGTCTTCGCGGGAGAGTTTGTAGCCTGAGACCTCTTTCAGAGAGCCCATTTCGCGAAATTCGTTAACGTTTACGTAAATCGGTTGAATCTGTAATTTTGCCGGGGTACAGCGACCCGGCGCGACGTGCAGTCGAGTTTATTAGCGAATAATTCTTCTATCGGGTCGCGTGCGCGCGGAATATTTACGCGCGAAAGAGAGCAGCGGGATGCAGTTCGCGAACGACCGAAACAGTAATAACTGGAAGCCGGATCAATTGCTCGGTGGATATTAAATTAATGCGGGTGACACGGGGGTCGGCTTGTTTTGCTGTGATTTCGGCCGGATTCGATTATCGACGAGCAATACCAGAACGGGGCTGGACGCGAACCGAACCGAACCGAACCAAACCGAACGAAACGAAACCGAACGGAACGAAACGCGGGGGTGGAATATCGATCGACCCCCGGGGGGAAAAAAAATTTCGTATTCAAGCTGGGCTGTTTCACGCGGCACACGAACTACAACGTTATTACCGGGGGCGACCGTTTTTGAAGTTTACCGAAGACTGCGGCGAAACACCCCCGTCCCACCCTCTCTGCACCCCCGCAACTCGACTCTGGTGCATTCGCAAAACTACGTGCCCGTTGCGCATAAATCGCGTCAGTCTCTCTCTTGGACTTTTCAATAAATTCTGCAGGCTGGTATTCGTTTTCGGACAATGCTTCATGAATATTCGATCAGCATCGGTGCCAGTAAATTACGGGCAAACGAGCGCAACGTTGATCGAAACAAATTCATTATCGTGCACAGGGACGGGTGCCGCCGATAAATTTTCCGAAAGGCCGCCGGAAGAGTGGCCAATCAATGGACGGGCCATCCCGTTACATGATCGCCGTCCTCTCGGACCGATAACCTGAAGAAACGAACCACTGTTCTACGTTTGATTCTACAAACCTGTCTACATCAACCAACAAAGTCAGTGTCGAGCCCCTAACGAGAAGATAACCTTTATCTTACAGCATCAGTACCGGTCGTTGTCGTTCTTTTTCGGCATAAACCGAGAACAGAGTTCAGCAGTGCTATCAAAAGGGGATGCAACGTGAAAGTGGGCCTGTTTGGAACAGAGTTGCGGAGGCTTTTCCGCAGAGAAACACGCCGAGCGACCACGCGAATGCGAGCAAGCGCGTCCGGCTGCGGAGATGGATCATCGTGCAGATGCACCCACACTTGTGCGCGACCCTCTATAAAATGCCGACAAGTACGGGCGCAAAAGGGTAATAGAGGGGAATGGAGAGGAGGAGGAAAAGAAAGAGGAAGAGCGGTGTGGACGGAGAAGGCGCGGTAGAAACAGCGGGGAAACGGGAACAGAGAGAGAATGTAGCTGAAATTGTGAATGGGTCAGCGAGTGTTCGTTCGCGCGTATTTCGGAATCATTGTTACGTGAAATGAACAGCTGCGCCAGCTACCTGCACGCCGTCCATAGAAACGGCGATTCGATTCGTGAGTATCCCGCCACCGACAGCCGACTTTTTCATCTTTCACCTTTCTCTCGCAGAGCGGAGTCCAGCTTTGGGCTCTTTCTCTCTGCAACTACGTTTTCCGCCTTCGCACTCGCGGAACACGGCCGCTCAAAGAAACTGATTTCGGGGCCGAGGTTTTTCAGGTCGGTTCCTCACGGACTCTGCTCGCCTCCAATCCCTCGATGAAACCTTCTCACGTTCGACGATATTTCTCCAGCTCGAATTAAACGGATTCCGCACGTTTGTTTCGGACAACGGTTCTCGCGATGCCCCGCGGCGTCAAACCTGTCAAGTCAGTCAGTCGTTACATCTGCAGAAATTTTTACGATTTGTTTATTCAACGGCTTTGGGGAACCGGCGGACCGTGACAGAATTTTTCAACGCTTCAAGTCTCTTTGTTCGGTAGATCCTCATACATCAGCTTTTTTTAATAACATATTTCGGAAACGATTGTTTAAATAATATGCCCGGCATCTTGTTTTCAAATCATTACGAGCTCGTTTGTCTGCGAAGGCAGAAATGACTTTCGAGTCGAACAATCTTTTATTTCATTTGTGTTTTAAAATTTGTTTCGAATGAATAAAGATTTGATGTAGTACCGTCAAGGAATGATTAAAATGTTATTACTAGTTTGCGGGTTTGATACGTTTATGACAAAAATGGATAGTTGTTTTTGAAAACAGTGGACAGATTTTAATTTATTAGTTGTAGCATATGAACATTAAATTAAATTTTTGAATCTGTCCTTAATTTTTCTCCTAAACGTACAATTTTTTAGAAAATTGATATTTAAAAAAAGACATATTTTTCAACTTTGAACAAATATTGTGATGCTATTATAAAAGATATTAAATTGTTCTTTACAGCAAAAGATTCTGGATACTTTCCAGAATACAGTGATGTCGAATATTAATACATCATGATTGTTTAAACATGTTTAGACAATGATTAAAGACGGAGAGACACAACTTTCGCACCAATTTTTGAGGATATTTTTCAATTTATCTTAAAAGATAAGGGTCCAGAGTAAAATCGAACTTTATCACGCGATAGAGCAGACTTCAATCTCGAGAACCTCCCGTTTGAAGTTTGCAAAAAAAATGAAGAGCAGATTTGGAATGAGCGCAAAAAACTCTATAAGAATCGCATTGTGAAAATCGAAACGTTTTTTGGCTGTTGGACAGTGTAATCTCTGTTTAGCTTTCAAGTTTCCAACGCCGACGTTTTTTTCGATTCAGAAAGCAAAATATAGTTGCCGCCAGTGGTGCTCTTCCACTAGCGCGGTCGTTCGACGGGACACGGTGCGGCGCGGTGTAACGGCGATGCAGTCACTTTAAGAGCGCAATTATGTCAACTTATTTAAATGTTATATTTATTATTGTTATTTATTACTATATTCCCACTCTATTAACATATTTAGTGTTTGTTTATTATTTTATAGTGAAAACTTCTTTCTTCTTGACTGACGTTTATAAGATGTTTCCGCTTCTATTATTAAATTCCAACAATATCCTGCAAGTAACTTGTTTGCATAACCGAAATGTCTTGATGGGACCTTCCACCGTTGAAATAGTGAGAGAACTAATAGATTCCTTCTATAAGTTGGGGTGTAATATGTCGCTCAAAATGCACTTTTTACATTCGCATTTAGACTTTTTTCCATGCAACCATGGCGATGTGAGCGATGAACACGGCGAAAGGTTCGATCAAGACATTTTGGTTATGGAAACAAGATAAGGTATCTAAAAAAGATAAGGTTAAACTATATTTGATGGTTTAGTATCCCACCATGATGTTTCATTAAATTGCAAACAAGCCATCTATGCGCATGTCACATTATAATTAAATGACGTTCTGCGTTTCTGAGACTCATAGTGCAGTTTTAGGATTAAAATATCACAAATCAAGAATGAGAGCACTTGAATAATTTTGTCAAATCAGATGATCCGTCGAATGTTTCAATTGACCCTTGTACGGCAGGATTTGGGTCCATTTTGACCCAGAGTTGAAAAGTATTAAGAACGTAACTCAAGAAAATGGTCCAAAAAGTCGGTAATTACTTTGCATTTTGAAATCGTAAAAAATGTCGTTCAAAATATCGGTGGTCGTCAGGAAGAACGCCGCATATCACATACATACTATCACTTTCGAGGTATTGCCTTCGAAAATTTTGATCACTAATGCTTTGACAAAGGACATCGGTGAAATTGCATTATTTTTCTCAGCAGTTCGATATTATTATCATTACTTTTTTCCTGGTAAATACGTAAATCCTATACTTTGAAGTTCATTAATTTAATGCTTAAACTCAAATTTTTTGAAATTGTGAAATGCGGCATTTTTCCTGACAACCACATTCATATGTATATGAATGTCAATCATTACTAATTTAACACTAAACCTACCAAGTTTTAAAAGTAACTGTTACATGTTCCCTTAAAAAATGACGAGATTGATTTTATTTAAACCTTGTGTAGCCCCTATTGTAACGTGTGCTCCACAAAAGATATCTATACAATCAATTCTTCTTAAATTATTTTGATTATTTCAATAATCGTCTGGAACTGGTCATTTTGACCGGTGCTGATAGGTTTAATGTTAAGGTGAAGTAGGGTAAGTGCGCACTAGTTTTTATAAAGTTGGATTTTAAACTGATGTATTTTCAGTCTGGTATGTAAAAACTTAACGCGCTTGGTATCAAACCTTTGCCACAATTATTAGTGATGAATTAGTATTATGTAGGATTCTAATTTTGCTTGAAAATTATCATTTTGATAGGATATTGTACAAAGTGTCAACTAGTATGAATTTGCCCCATAACTGGGGCAAGAGAGCCTCTGAGAGATGAAAATGCTTTCAAACCTTGTTTCAAGTGCTACGGAGCAAGAAAAGAATGATTAACAAGCCTGTTATAAAATCCTTTTTATTGCATTTATTTGATAGAGGAAGGTTAAATGCACCGCGCTGAGCCGCATCATGTCAGTCAAAAAAATATTTTAGAGACAGAAAAATACATTGGAATCTGCGAGTATTTTTCTCGATTTTTGCTCTACTTTGGATACTTATATTATTAGATATAAACATAATCTCGTTAAATAATCGGTTTGGCGCGGTGCATTTAACCTTCCTCTGTAGAATGAGCCCTCACTCAGCCAAAAATTAGCTCAAATAATGACAAAAAATCTATTCCCGCAAACCCATTTTCGACCCAAAATCTAGTTAGATTCTACTACCTTTCTAGTTTTGTCAAGTA
Source organism: Lasioglossum figueresi (assembly GCA_028455805.1). Classification (NCBI taxonomy): domain Eukaryota; kingdom Metazoa; phylum Arthropoda; class Insecta; order Hymenoptera; family Halictidae; genus Lasioglossum; species Lasioglossum figueresi. The sequence goes on from CM052196.1 coordinate 18,896,971, forward strand.
ACTCCCCATCCCCCTTAAACGAGGAAAATACTTTTATTCTTCAGCGACATCCATGACGACTAGTTCATACTAACTTATACTACATTAATAAATACAAGCTAGAGAAATTTCGTTCATATTATAATAAAAATAACCAGTTAATCTACTTGTCCCGTGTACGCACTCACCCCACACCATCTTACTTACGAAAAGATAGTACATCCATGCTTTCAGACTATTGTTGGAATTTAATAACAGAAACGGAAACATCTTATAAACGTCAGTCAAGAAAATAGAAGTTTTAGGTATGTTTTCTATTTTGTAAATTCCTATTTTTACTATTCTATATAATAAAACGGGAATGCTGTTCGTTGGTAACGGCATGACGTGAGAACGGCTGGACCGATTTGGCTAATTTAAAAAAAAAATGTTCCTTGTGGTCCGAATCAGGTTTTTAGAATAAAAAATATTGGAATACTTGCCCGGAAACATGAAAATTCGGGAAAAAATGAGACTACCCACACCGCGACCGCCGCGAGAGGGCCACAACGGCGTCACCTACCGCGGCCACCGCCAGATGGACAACGCGACGTAGCGAGTTTCTCGCAAGTAAAGTGTTGCGCGGGCGGGTATTAATATGCGTAGCGGACGCTGATATTCACCAATATTGCCTCATATTGACCGTATGGTATAATTTGTCAAATCTACCCATCCTGTTGTACTCTGTTGGTTGCCGCGAAAAATTTCAATATTATATTTATTTATATTAATTTTTATTATTTTTATTTTTATTCTTGCAATTCTGCTAAACGTGTACCCATCCTATTGCCCTCTGTTGCCTTCTGTTTGTACTCTGTTGGTTTGCGACAAAATTGCAATATTTTTTCATTTTTAGTTTTATTTATTTTTATTATTGATCGTACATTGTGTCGCAATCGACAAAATTTAATCGCATTGCAATGTCGCCAATAAGATGGAGCAATTTAGGTCGCAGAACTCGCAATGCTACACAGCAGACGAATATTAGATCTAATCGAACTGTAAAGCGACGTGAAACGAACGGAACAGAGTATCCCAAACACGTTCAGCACGTACACCACAAGAAAGAGAAAATGGAAACGAAGATGATATGCATCGAATGAGCGATCAGTAGAAACCAATCGCGGGACAATGAATTCGAATAATCGTGCAAGAAGACAAACAAATGTTGCTTTGAATACTCATCGAGCTGCATTCCGTTACAACATGACAATTGATACAGTGCAGAAAAATCCTAATAAAACTGTAAGTGTTTGTTTGTTCAAAATCTTAAATCCCCGAAAGTTCTTCACCGGATTGCTTTGAAATTTTGACACAACGTTGCATTCAAATACGCGCGTGTTTTTATATACCTAATCTATATAAATTATATAAATAAAAATGTGAATGTTCGTTTGTTCAAAATATTTCCTACAAAAATATTATATGTCCACAAGCATTGTGAAATTAAACATTAGAAACGTGCGCTTTCTCTTTTCTTTCTTTTCCATTTAACCAGACTGACAATGAGCCACAGCAACGCGTGGCCGGGTACAGCTAGTAAAATAATAAATAAAGACCAAATATATTAATAGAGTGGGAATATAGTAATAAATAACAATAATAAATATAGCATTTAAATAAGCTGACATAATAGCGCGCTTAAAACGACTGCACCCCGTCGAACGACCGTGCTTGTGAAAGAGCACCACTGGCGGCAACTCATGTCGAGCGAAGATACATTGCCTTCTGGATCGAAAATAACGTCGACGTTGGAAACTTGAAAGCTAAACAGAGATTACACTGTCCAACAGCCAAAAAACCTTTCGATTTTCACAATGCGATTCTTATAGAGTTTTTTGTGCTCATTCCGAATCTGCCCTTCATTTTTTTTGCAAACTTCAAAGGGGGGGAGGGGTTCTCGAAGAACAATTCAATATCTTTTATAATAACATCACAATATCTGTTCAAAGATGAAAAATATTTTCTCAAAAATTATACGTTTAGGAGAAAAATGAAGGGCAGATTCAGAATCAGCACGAAAAACTATAAGAATTGCATAATGGGAATCGAAATAATTTTTGGCTGTTGGATAGTGTTATTAAAGAATAAAATAAATTTCATACTTATGCCCCTTTTTGTTGCAGTTATTATTTTTGTTTCAAGCTTGTTATACATGTTACAATCGAATATAATAGTACATTTATTAAAAGCACAATCAGAATTAGTATATTATCAACAGTAACCATAGAAGAGCGTAACAGCGAATAATAATAAATGACGGAGAGAACGTTTAATGTTGAATACGAGTGTTTTATTACTGCAAAATCGCAACGTCAATGTATTTGGGGAACTATGGTCCGATAAATAATTAACAAAAGCCGTCTTACACATATAGTGGCGCGCAATTATATTCGGCCGCTCTAAAAAAGACGATAACTTTTTTAATATTGTACTACTTAACTTTTTTGGGAAACCAGAGCAATTAGTTTACTACAGGATGTGAAAAGAAATTAAAACAAAAATTGCAATTGATCGGAATTGTTGAAAAAATACTAAAAGTTGCCGTTTCAACTTCTTTATATGTGGGCCTATATTGAAAATTTAATAAATACATTTTGTCGATCTGTGTCAATTAAACATATTTTGAAAATTTCGTCAAAATCGGTCGACGTTGGAATGATATACAAACGTTTTAAGATGGTAAAAATAACTGCAATAAATCCAAGGATTCTTACATCTTTCAATGCCTGTCGTTTTTCCCCGAACCAACCAATTTCGATGAAACTTTCACAGTGCATATAATTGACACAGATCGACAAAACTTATTTAAAAAATTTTTAATATAGGCCCACATAAAAAAGTTGAAAATGCAATGTTTAGTATTTTTTTCAACAATTCCGATCAATTGCAATATTTGAAAAAATTTCTTTTCACATCCTGTAGCAAACTAATTGCTCTGGTTTCCCAAAAAGGTTCAAATCGTATAGTACAATATTAAAAAAGTTATTAAAATAGTCTTTTTTAGAGCGGCCGAATATTATTGCGCGCCACTGTATAACCAGCAGAATGTACAAATAACGTTCAAGTTTTCTTTAACTCGTTCCGCAACAACGTTTCATTCTAAAAATTCGTTCCTCGCAAGAACACAAAAGCTCGTTGGAGCAAGTATGGAACTAGCTACCCAATTACCTAGGCAACTGCAAGAAAAAGTTGTTAAACGGAAGTGAACTTACCGCTACATGCTTTCTTCCCGTTTAAAAGACACGTTCTACAGAAAGTAAGTCAGAAAGAAATCCAAATTAGCTTAAGGTCACGTCGCTTGAGAAGTCGCGTTTGAAAATTCGATTTTCCTTCGAAAGGCATTATGAAGAGATTGATTAATCTCCTTGAACCTCAGAAGTTCAACTGAAGACTAAGAAGCAGCCCGGCGCCAAGCGTTCAACGACCCCTGCGCTTAAACGTTTGTTAATTCGAGGACAAAAGAAACAATTAATCGCGGAGGCAAATTAGTCGCGGAGACTCACGGGCAAACCGGAAAGACACAGAGAGACAGAGAGAGAGAGAGACGCGAAGGAGGCTATCCGCAGCTACCGGTTCTCTTTGCGAGTTTCGTAATCGCATTTCCAAGTCTGAATGGGAGCTTGTTATTTTTGACCCCCGGGGAAATAGGTCGGCGGCAGAAATTATTAATTAATACAATTTGGATCTGTGCTCCAACATTAATTAACCGTCATTTGTGACATTTCTCGGGGCTCGGGACGCTGTTTCATTGGTTTAAATCAACGGGAAGAGCCGGAGGGTGACGAGGGGCTGCAAGAGGGTAGCAGAGGATGAAGGGGTGAGGGTTCAATGGGATGGGAGTAATTGCGTATTAACACGGTAAATTGTTTTCCGTGCCCGGTCGCGGCAAATCGCGAGGGCTTTGTCCGAATACGAGACTGGAACTAGCATCGGGCAGCGGAAACTTCTCGCGAAAACTTTTCGAGACGGCCGAGCGATCCGTCGACACGACCATTTAACTATGCAAATTGCTTTCGGGGAACCAAAGAGCGAGGTCACGCCGCGCGAGCGGGACCCGTCCCCTTTAACGAAAAATATTACGCTTGCGCCGAAAGTCCTCTTGTGCTTCGATCACGATTTATTAAGTGAAAACTTCTTTTACGCGCACCGCGTACACAATTGCTGGGCACTGAATCAATCTGATCCGTCACGCTCCGAGGTGAAATGCTAATCGAGTAAACTCGGGAGAGCCGAGTTTAGCCAAGCGAGCGAGAATTAGACAAGCATGCACTCTCCGCGTCTCACAAGAAGTCCCTCGAGACCACACAGGGGCAAAGGGAATTTCAAGGGATTTCAGGGGTTTTCAAAAGAAAATTATGCAATTCGGAAACCGGTTTTTTCAGTCAACAAGACCGGTTTTAAATTTATCCATAACACTTATATACAGTGCTGTGCACTTGATTAGCCACGGGTGAAAATATATATAAGTTTATATCAAAGAAAGGAATTGTGGGCAAAACTCTTGCCTATTAGTTAAATTCGTTTATAATACGAATTTCTAAGTGATATAAGTTTACATCGATACGTACATTTGCAAGAAACTTCGTGTTTGTAAAAATAAGATGCTTCCACACGAATGGCCTTACATTGTTTAGTCACGGTTAGTTGTCGCTTTGCGATAGATGAGACAAGACATATCCGCAACAAGTCCACATTTCACATCTATATTAAGTATTATATCTATTATTTTTTGTATCATTATTATCATTGTTCTGATATGGGTCGCGGAAAGTCATTGACTGTTGAGGAAATTGGAAAGATTAAAGTTTTAAAAGAAGAAGGGTGTTCAAACCGAAAAATTGGAAAAAGAATTAATCGGAGTGCTAAAGTAATTAATCATTTCTGTAATAACCCTGGAAATTATGGAAAAAATTATAAACGGTGAACAAAACGAACTACAACGGAGAGGGAAAGGAGATCAATTTTACGTGAAATTTCGAATGCAGCAGTTTCCCCTAAGAAGGTCAAACCGGAAGTTGGAACAAAAGCGTCAGTTTCAACTACTAGACTTGACATACAAAGTGTTCCATACATAAAACCCAAGAAAATGCAAAGAAAACCTGTGTTAATGAGAAGGCATATTGAAGCCCCACTCCAATTTGCTAGAACGCATATGAGTTGGACTCAACAATGGCACAATATAATTTTCTCATATGAGAAATAATTCAATCTGGATGGACCAGACGGATTTTCCTACTACTATCATGATTTACGGAAAGAGAATCGAATTCTTTCTCGACGTCATTCATTTGTTATTTATAGTATCGAGGCTATTCAAGTGATGAGCATTGTATCTTCTAGTCTTTCATTAGCTACTAAACTGACATGATTAAGTTATCCGGACAGATATTATCAAAATTATATAAAGATTATTCTACAGAAGAGGACTGCGATGTTAAAAAAACTGACGAAGAAGAAAATCAAGACATATTTATGATGAAAATTGCTATGGAAATAGCAATAAATAAATATCTGCAAGAAGTGATTCTTCTAGTTCTCAAACATTAAAGGAGTTTTTGGTCTTAGAGGCTACAATTAAATAGAAGAACAAAAAATTTAGATTTATTATTTAATGCGTTCAAGACAATTAAGCCCAGTTAAGTAGCAAGTGAGTGAGTTTTTTTCTATTTCTCGTAATTTTGGGTCCAAGATAAGGACACGACTAAGGGACAAATCCATTGACGTTCTTTGCTTTTTGAAGTCATGTTTTAGTAAACAAAGAAAGAAGTAAAGTAATAATTTACATGGATATAAAACATTGGTTAATTTCTGTGACTTTTTATGGGGATCATTTTGTTAATTTTTTATTTTAATAATTTTATGTATGTACACTCCCGCTCAAGAATATGTGGACACTTTGTTGCAAGTATAATTTATTTTAGTAGTACCAAATTGTACAAATTAATTATTACAATCTCCTGAATAAATAAAAGTTGCTTCGGCAGGGCTAATACTGTTTCAATCTACGATGATTCATTAGCGTGGTTTGCTGTCTTCTCGAGGGAGTAATAATAATTATTGGTGAGATATCTAACGAATTTATTATTAACTGTATAAATCAGACCGCATAAAAAATTAAACGTGTCGTCCACATAATTTTGAACGGGAGTGGATATATCGTAGACAAAAAAATAATTTTTCAATTTATCGACAAAAGCATTAGAGAAGTTTTAAAAAGATATTTAAAGCGGCCTAAACAAGAGCAGGTTGACAACTCGATGAAAGACGCACTTTAACACTAAATCTACCGACCATCAAAAGTGACTCATGTGTATAGTATTATAAAAGTAACAAGATTAAATTTATTTATATTTTGTACGATTTTTGCTATAATATACAGGGTGGATCACGAATCGTGATCAGTAGAGATTACTCTGTTATTAGCAGTTCGATCGAAAATGGTTTTATCAGATATAGCATGGTGTCAAGAGAGCTCTCACGTGATTACAACAAATATTTGGTCAACTCTTTTTTTGATTTTTCAAGGTCACCTTCCATTTTTTGCAAATACACCTATAATTTTTTTACGCCTATATGTTAGAGGATTTCAAGGCGAATTCGGAAACGTATCATAACATTAAAAAAATTGCAAAGAAAATTACAAAAATTGCTTTTTTAATTGCTTTTTACAAAAAATTTTCTATAATCACATGAAAGCTCTATAGAAATAAAAACATTTTCGATCGGACAGCTAATAACAAAGTAATCTCTACTGATCACGATTCATGATTCACCCTGTATAAGGTAAAAGCACCAATATAGTGGACACTTTAAGGAAAATTTTGTTTGAATTCTCAATAGATAAGTATCCTCCAGTTGCTTTGAGAACCATTATCGTTCAATTTTTACATTCTCTGACTCTTCTTTTGATTCCACTCATAAAAATCCGAAATTGATTGTGTTGAACATTTTTTTTTCAATTTTTTACCAGAACTCCAAAATGTGGGCAAAGTGGACACCAAAAATTTCCTATGTTTCCACAGTGGACATACTTTGCATATATAGTGGACATCGCTCATTTACCGCCTATTTGAAGGGATTTATGTTTGAAATAGGGTGGACGAGGTCGTTTAGAAATAGAGAAGTCGTTCAATTTCAAAACGGATTACAGTCAGGGACAAAATTAAGTGGACAGTTAGTAGAAATAGGTAAAAATGAAGTTTAGTCAAATTAACATGACTGTTATAAACTTAAGTTTTATTTATTATATATCCTTATAGCGTATAGATTATTTAACGAATAATTGAAGTTCATATTTACATCTTTGTGTAAACACACCGTGCCATAACGAAAATGTCAGCTATTTATCGGGGGACAAAAATAAGTGGACACTTTGTTGTAATGTTATTGCGAGGTGAAAAATGTATACGAACACTAGGCACAGGTCAAGCTTACATGCAGCGATCTCCATCAATCTCATTAGTACCAATTCTGGTATCGTACAAGTAAGAACATTTATACAATAATTGCAGAATGCCAGAAACGAAAGAAATTTCATATCAAATTCGCCATTTAATTGTATCGGACTGCTGTAAGAAATTAAGTTACCGCGTAATAGCTCGGAAGTACAACGTATCTAAAAGTGCAGTAGAAAAAATTTATAAAAAGTATGTAGTGCACAGGACCGTGAAAAATGTAAGAGGTCGTGGATTTTTCGTACAAGTCGATAAGATCCAACGATTGCAGCAAGAAGTATTGCAGAAATAGAATTAAATGTTTCAACAAAAACAATAAAACGAACACTGCGCGAAGCTGGTTTAAAATGCTGCAAGGCTAGACGTAAGCCACATATTAATTAAAGAAATATGAGAAACCGTTTAGCGTTTGCAAAAAAATATGTGAATATGCCACTAGTATTCTGGAAAAATATCATTTGGAGCTACGAAAGTAAATTTGAGTTGCGGTAATTAAAAAAGAAGCACAGTCTGAAGAAAAAAACATGAAGCGTATAAAAGACCATTTATTACACCCACAGTCAAATTTGGCGGTGGATCATTAATGGTGTGGGGGTGCTTCTCGCAAAACAGAATTGGTAGATAAGTATATTAATATACTAAATGAAAATTTAGAAGAAGCAGTGGTTAAAATGGGTTGCGACGACGAATTTGTCTTTCACCAAGACAATGACCCTAAGCACGCTGCTAAGAAAAATAAAAATTTTTTTTAAAGATTCCAATATTAAATTGCTCGAATGGCCGACCCAGAGCCCTGATTTGAATCCTATTGAGAACTTATGGAGTTTACTGGACGCAAAGGTCCATTGGACCAGCGAAATAATAAGGTCGATTTTTTCAAAAGGTTACAGTCCGAATATGAAAAAATTAGTAACGATTATATTGAAAAGTTAATACAAAGTGTTCCTCGACGTCTGGAAGCTGTAATACATGCAAAAGGCGGCAATACCAAATACTAATTTTGTTATGTGTTTCATTTATTACGCATTTCATTGGGTGTCCACTCATTTTTGTCTCCTGATAAATAGCTGACGCTTTCGTCATGGCACGGCGTGTTTATACAAAGATGTAAATATGAACTTCAATTATTCGTTAAATAATCTATACGCTATAAGAATATATAGTAAATAAAACTTAAGTTTATAACAGTCATGTTAATTCGACTAAACTTCACTTTTACCTATTTCCACTAACTGTCCACTTATTTTTGTCCCTGACTGTATATTTTTAATACGTTTAGAGTAATATCACAATATTTACTTGACTTTTCATCAATGTGAAATCAAATGGTATACATTGTATCAAAACAAGAGAAATAACACAATTCACGATATAGTGTTTTAAAACCAACACAGGCACATCTATTATGACGATCACAATAAATGATCATTTTCAATGAATTTCTCATTTCCCCTACTGCCAAAAACAAGAAGCTTCATCAATTTGTTTTTTGCCTGAGACTTTGACACAGTTATAAAATCTAATCCATTTACGAGTGCAAACACATTTCTCATTCGGTTATAGGGACTCAACAATTGTATAGATAACATTTTATTATCGTTATAGTCCTTAACCTGGCAAACTCGTCGATAGGGCTTATTCTTGTCCGTAAACGTGATAACTACAAAATCTCCTCCTCTAATGATGTCTTGTGGAACCACACTTAGTTGTTGAGAGAGTTTCCTCTCTTGTTGGGGTATTTGACCTTCATCTTTTTGTCCTTCATTTCTAAGCATGTCATCGATAATCGTTGGCAACTTACCTCCCAGTTGATGAAGTTCGAGTGTCTCTGCACAGTGAGATGGAGTCTCACTATGTAGCACTATGAAATCGTTTAATTCAAGCTCTTCATCTAAGGAAGCATCCGGCTCAATGTCAAGAACAATCACTCCGTTCTGGCAGACACTAGGTGTCCACTGTAGAAGCATTTTGAATTTTGTGTTTGTTAAGTGGACACAGGGTCTAAATGCCAAAGTGGTCGAAATTTACATGCAACTTCTCATGAATATCAATCTATGCATTCTACTTGAACATTCAAATGGAAGGTGAAGCCACTGAAGTGATTATGATTGCCAAAACAAATGTTGCAACATACTTGTCTCCTTACTGGATTCGAGACTACACCTGCGAGTCACGCCGACCACGACGCTATATTCAAGGTCTTATCTCTCTTTCCCACGATGCTCTGGGAGATCGCTAATTCCCGAACTGCTACAATAATGTCCACATTACTGTCCAACAGCCGTATTTGTGGTTGACAGTAATCTGGATCCTGGATCGTATTTTTGTTACTTCAAAGGCGATTCCGAACATAGAGAAGGATTGATTGAAATTCAAAGGTGAAGCCAAACGTACAGAAGGATAGAATGAAATTCAAAGGAGAAGCCGAACATAGAGAAGGATAGAATGAAATTCGAAGGAGAGTCCGAACATAGAGAAGGAAGAATGAAATTCAAAGGAGAAGCCGAAGTCTCTTTCTTTCCAATACGCTGTCGTTCCTTGCGACCGAAACTTGAATCGTCGATTGAACCACTAAATGCAATTGGAATTATATCGTGTTTGGTCTTATATTAATCAGAAAAATGCCAGAAATACGATAGTGAAATTTCATTAAAAAAATAATGAAAATTAAGAAAGTTGAAAATTTCGATTCATTCGAGTCAATGTGTGGTGTTTACACCGATATACCCGAGCCGAGATCAATCATCGCCGCCTTCGGCGCGGCGCGGCGTTGGCCGCCAGTAGAGTGAGAAGGCACTGGACATTGAACCTAGTATAAACAAAGGACAGTAATGCGGACTTCACTGTATCCAGATAGAGTCACCTACCACGTCTATGAATTTTGACAACTTTTGGTGCCTCTTTTTTTTTTTTTTTTTAAGCTATAGAACCCCAAATGGGATTATTAGCAGCATGCACATAATTGTGCATGCCAACATTACAAAGATAACTTTTAATTAAAACTTATAACATTTTCGAATATAGCACTAACATATTTGGTTGGGAGTTGACTAGAAATAGTTTCCAGTCAGAACATTACAGCCATTCAATACAGAAGTCGAAACGATAGACTGCTACTGGACTTAGCGACGCTATATACATAGTTCACAATCTTTTAAGAAGGAACAGACGATATTACATATAGTGTTTGTAGGTCTGTGGAGTAGAACATTACATGACATGGGAAGAAAAAACCCTTGTAATCTCAGGTTATGTATAAATTTCAATCTGTGAGTGTCATGGATAGGACATTGCCATAAGACATGATCAATATCTTGTGTCTCATGTCCGCATGAGCAGCCAGGGTTATTTACCACTTTAATTTTGGCTAGAGAAAAGTTAAGACTATAATGGCCAGATCTAATTCTATTGATGGTCACAACGGTTTTTCGTGATAGATTCTTCCCCGTATACCAGGGTTTTCTTCTTTCGTCATGAAAATGTTCAAAATAATTTTTTCCTTTGTATCGGCCTTCATTAACTATATATTCATTAGTGTTAGTAAAAGCACGTGATTTGGAGATCACCCTCAAGTTAGTATGCGGTATTTTGAGAGAGCTGTCTGGATCTACATTGTTTCTTGCAATATTAGCTAACTCATCAGCTTTTTCATTCCCGCGAATACCCACATGTGACGGTACCCAATAAAATAGAATTTTATCGGAATCTGGGTATTTTGTGCTGTGTTCATAAATTTTGTTCCTGATACTAAGTATGTAAGGGTTAAGGCTACTACTCACGGAGGGATATAAAAGCGAGGTTAAACAGCTTAGAGAGTCAGAGAATATAATGGAGCATTGGTCTTTGTTTTTTAGAGCAATATCTACAGCGTCCATAAGCGCAATGCACTCAGCGGTAAATATAGATGCATTACGATTTATACTTCTTACTACTGATAAATTTAAATTGTGACATATGCAAGCTGTTCCAACCACGGTAGCATCCTCACTCCTACTACCATCCGTGAATATTGAGATTGCACCCTTTTCGCGCAAAATATTGTCAATCAAGAGATCGGGATTCCTGGACTCTGCCACAGTTCGACCAAAGACAACATCAATGTGGATTTCATTAAGTAGGGCGGAGTAGTTATAATTATAAATATTATAACGGTTCGAAGAGTATATACAGTCAATTAGATTCACGTGGTCTCTTAAACAACGAAGCAACAATCGATTGCTGAGTTTAAGTTTCGAGTTACGCGTGTTAATAACTCTTTTAATCCTGGTAACAGTGTTGTGGATTAATAGTCCTGAGTTAGAATGGATTTTATATAGATAATTATTACACAGGAATTGAAAGCGTTCTTGTATAAGCTGCAGTTTAGATGTGGATAAGAGAATGTTGGTGGGAGTACTACATCTGAGTCCCAAAGCCAATCTTATGGCACAGTATTGAATTTTTTCAAGTGTTCCAATCTGTTTCTTCTGTGTTGGAAAATAAACGAAGTTACCATAGTCCACTATAGACCGAATAAAACTCTTGTATTCGGTTTGTATGTTTCAGGGTGTGCCCCCCACCAAGTGCCTCTGAGAAATTTTATTATATTCATTGCTCTATAACATTTTTTTTGAACATGTTCTAACTGGTGTTTAAAAGACAATTTATAGTCAAAAATTACACCCAAAAATCGCACAGTCTCCTTGGATTCAATAGATACATTATTTATCATAATTTTGGTTTCTCCAGGAAGAATATTACGTTTATTAAAGTGTACAAAAAACACTTTTTTGCGGAGATAAATCTAGTCCTAGATCCCTTAAGTTCTTATTGATCATAGAGATCGATTTTTCCAAAAGGTTTTTACTTGATTTTATTGAAGACCTTTTGCTATATAGAGCGAGATCATCAGCAAACTGTGAAACAGTAACGTTTCGAGGTATATTTAAAGCAATTTTAGAGATGTAAATATTAAACAGTAGTGGGCTTAGCACACCCCCCTGAGGAATGCCCTTATAAACCTTCCTGACACTGTTACCTGTGATGTCTGTACCAATTAACCTTTTTTTGGTGCCTCTAACTCTTATTATTCCCATTTATTCAACCTAGTTCCCACTATTGCGTCAGTGTCCACTTTACCCCCCTTTACGTTACTGGAGTCAAAAAATACATTCAATAAATTCCCATGAAAACACCTTTACAATTTCAATGATAGTCAAATAAAAAATCTAAAATGGGTCATTTGACGCCTCGTGGTAGGTTTAATGTTAAAGAACACTAGCCTTCACGACAAAATTGCGTTTCACCCTTAATCGACAGAACAGACTTTAATGAACCAAGTTACGCTCCAGCTCAACAACCCGTCTAACGAGCCAGTAAACAAGAACCGGCACGTTGTTAATCTCCAGTAGGTTCCCCGAAAATGTGAAAATCGAAGAATCCAAACATAAAAAGTCCTGATGGAGCAGGCGGTGGCCGTAGGCATTTGTTATCGTCGCATTAATCAAACGCGTTTTTCCTTTGTTAACAAAACGCGTCGATTCGAGTGGCATTCGATCGGATCCGCGATCTCGCGCTTTGTGCACGAAGCGTGTAGCGAGATACGTGGGGACAATTAACATCTTTTGTCGGGTTGGCCGATTAATCGATCTTTCCGGTTTTCGATTCGTCGATTAATTATCCCCAGAGGGGACAAAAAGTCGGAGGCAGAACGATTTTTCCGCGGACCTAGGATCGATTAACTAGCTGAACGAAATCGGGTCTGCGCCCTTCATGGAACGGCCCGGGGATTAACGGAGCGCAGGTGTAATTGAATTTTTCGCGGGCCGCGCGGCCAACTAATTATTTCTGACAAGGAATAACGAAACGCCGCCACTACGGAGACCGGCAGACTCTGATTCATTATTTCGAGGCCGGAGCGCGGAGCCGCTTGCGAACGCGTCGCTCGCTTAGCTGCGCGCGCGCGCGTGTGCTCCATTGTTTTCCATTCCATTATCGGTTTCCCAATCGTGCTACCCGGTTTTTCTCTTTTTCTCTCTCTTCAGTTCCCCTCACTCTTTATCCGCGACGCAAACCGGCTCTCTGTCCGAGGTTCACGACATGAAAATCGATCGGATCTCTAGGCTCTCTCGCGGAAACGATCGACGAGACTCTCTCTCTCTCCCTCTCCCTCTCGCGGCCTCTCGGATCCACTTTTAATTACGCGCTCATTAACGAAGGATTTAATCTGAAAACTTGCTACTCCGGGGGCTACCGCCGACGCGTTTACTCTTCCGGCGCGGCGCGGCGGCGAGTGTTTATTTTTCGCAGTGTTCCGCGTGCTGCGAACCCGCCCCCGCGCTATGATTAAAACCGTGATAGCAATTCCCGGCCCACGATTCCGATTTAATCTCCCTTCTCGTTTGTCGAACACCATTGCCGCGCGACGTCCAACCTCGGCCCTCCATCCCTTCACCACTCCGGAACACCAGCAAGTTTTTTTCCACAGCCGAGAAAATTAATTTCTCTAGCTTAGACCAGCGGCGGGGTCGTTGACTGCGAACGTAATTGAAAACTTGCGGATCCCTCTGGAGACCGAACCGAATCGAGCCGTGAACACTGTTGCGAAAATGCACTGTGATCGCACAATGCCGGAAGTGCGGTTCCTTGGATTGCGGTTTCGCGAAAGTGGTTTTTACGGTTCTACATACAGGGTGGCAATTATAAAGCGTTACAGACGAATATCTCGGAAAATATAGATTATACGCAAAAATATTTCAGACGAAAGTTGTTCAGTACCCAGGGGGCCATCGTGTGGTGGGACTTTTACTTTTCCCGGTTGGCACTCCAAAGTGAGGCGAAGGTCAACTTTCTTCTTCTAAATGGAATGATATGTTTTTTTGTGCATCATCAAATAGTGCGTTTTAAGATGAGTACAATGACCTATGACTCAAGGTGACATTCAAGGTCAAACTTGCAGGGAAATGCAGAAAAGGTGTGATCGTTTTATTTGTACTTTGGTTCGTGCCTTCGAACTTTCACACCGAAACAATAACGTGTTCGATATCAGACACGATATAATCTCAACTATTTTTTAGAAGAACAGCGCATGGGAAATTCTTTGAACTGTGCCGGCGCACAGTGGGCTGGATCGAAGATTTTAGTGACATTTTAGTATAACTTTTGAACCATTAAAGATATCAGAGGGCAGGTTGCACAGAAAAATATAAAACAATTCTAGCGTTACTCAGGACAACATCAAAGGCATTATTAATGAAATTAAAACAAACGTATTTATTTATTACTGTTCTCTTCTGCAAGATAAGACAGTTTAGTTTCATTACTATTTGTGCCAAGGTATCCTTCGCTGAACGATAGTTCTGAAATAAGCGGTGAAAATAGAAATGTATCAAAATTATTTTGATATGTTTACGGTTCTAGGAGAATGCAGGAAAAATTACAGAATGGTTGCTAATTTGTATTCACAACGCTACCCAGATCGACCATCAATATCCCATATGGCATTTAAAAGACTAGAACTGCGTTTTCCTACGACGCGTGGAAACATGAAAATTAGAATACGCGAAGCTTGTGCTAAGATAAATGTTAGAGAATCATTTAAACGAAGAATTGTTAAGTGCATTGAAGTAAGAGGTAATCATTTTGAACACATACTAAACTAAAGTACAAATAAAACGATCACACCTTTTCTGCATTTCCCTGCAAGTTTAACCTTGAATGACCTTGAGTCATAGCTCATAGAACTCATCTTGAGGGTACCCGCGTGCTCGAGCGAGAGTTTGGTGGCACACATACACACATCGCTAGATCCGCATATACGTATATGAAATTGCAAGGGTTTTTTCTACACAAACTGACACTTCAACATCGCAATGAGTTCATAAGCGGTCAATTATGATTTCTAAAAGTCCAATCTATGTCTGTCCAGAGAATAAAATGAAATTTTTACGTTCTCTTGGACGTTAATTTATAACGTTAATTTATAATATTCGGCAGATACTGCCTGTCACGAGGCATCCGAAGCAAGCAAGATGTCACAAGATGGCCGCCGCTGACAGATTTTCGTAAATATTGAGATATTGATCGTTCGAATCGGAAAAATCGCTCTGCATCGACATAGCCAGGACATGTACAAAGGCGGTGGTGTGTAGTTTTAGTTGATTAATTAATTATTTAAACACGAAAAATGCGTAGGAAGAAAAACAGCGCCTCGAGGTTCCAAAATTTTTCACCAGTAGCAGCACTGTCTCTTTACTAAACTGCACGTTAGAATGCAGGTCGATATTACAGTGTTCATCGTCCATGCAAACACTTTTATTCATCAAAAACTCTGAGACGTAATGCTTGCTTCGGATGCAACAAGATAGCCGCTTCGCGTACCAGAGTTTTCAATTAATAAATCTAGTATTTGCGTGGACGATGGACACTATTACCGACCTGTATTTTCAGCCGTATTCTATTGTAACATTTATAACGTGCAGTTTAGGAAAGAGGTTTCGTGTGCAAAATTTCGGGACCTCGAAGTGCTGTTTTTTTTCGTATAAATTTTTTGTATAACCAGTTAACTGCGTTCGACGTGTATACACGTCAGTCCAAATCTTTCCAAGAATGAATTGTTAATTTTTTATCAAATAAAAATGTAATCCTTCCTCATTTTTCGTGAAATTTAAAATAGGACCATTTGCTCTGCGTTCGACGTGTATACTCGTCATTGCTTGATTTTAATTTCGCACTCTGTCGAGGATTTTTATAACTAAATTCCGTAGTTAAGAGGTTACACAGTTAATTAATTAACTAAAAGTACACACCAAAGCCTTTGTGTATGTCCTTGCTATGTCGATACAGAGCGATTTTTTCGATTCGAATCTCTCAACATTTACGAAAAATCTGTCAGTGGCGGCCATTTTGTGACGCCATGCTTGTTTTTAATACCTCGTGACAGGCAGTGACTGCCGAATATTATTAATTACTCCAAGATAACGTAAAAATTTGCATTTTGGACTCTGGACAGACATAGATTGGAATTTTAGGAATCACAATTGACCACTTCTGAACTCCCCATTGCGATGTTGGAGCGTCAGTTTGTGTAGAAAAATCCCTTGCAATTTTATATACAGTCGCGAGCAATAATATTCGGCCGCTCTAAAAAGACTATAAGTTTTTTAATAATGTACTATACGATTTGAACTTTTTGGGAAGCTAGAGCAATTAGTTTACTACAGGATGTGAGAAGAAACTTTTAAAAAACTTGCAATTCATCGGATTTGTTGAAAAAATACTAAAAGATGCATATTCAACTTATTTATGTGGGCCTATATTGAAAATTTAAAAAATACATTTTGTCGATCGGTGTCAAGTAAACATATTCTGAAAATTTCGTGAAAATCGGTCGACGTTGCAATGATATACAAACGTTTCAAGATGGTAAAATTTGCAGATTTTCACGATTGTTGGCCTCTAACTGCAATTAATCTAAGGATTCTTAGATCTTTCAATGCCTGTCGTTTTTTCCCGAACCAAGGAATTTCGATGAAACTTTCACAGTGCGTATAATTGACAAAGATCGACAAAATGTATTTTTTAAATTTTCAATATAGGCCCACATAAAAAAGTTGAAAATGCAATGTTTAGTATTTTTTTCAACAATTCCGATCAATTGCAATTTTTGAAAAAATTTCTTTTCTAGTACTTCTTTTCTAATACTACAATATTAAAAAAGTCATTGTCTTTTTTAGACACTGTACGTATATGCGGATCTACCGATGTGTGTGTGTGTGTGTGTGCTACCACACTCTCGCTCGAGCACGCGGATACCCTTAAGATGAGCTCTATGACCTATGACTCAAGGTCATTCAAGTTCAAACTTGCAGGGAAATGCAGAAAATGTGTGATCGTTTTATTTGTACCTTAATTTAGTATGTGTTGAAAATGATTACCTCTTACTTCAATGCACTTAACAATTCTTTGTTTAAATGAATCTCTAACATCTATCGTAGCACTAGCTTCGCGTATTCTGATTTTCATGCTTCCACGCGTCGTAGGAAAACGCAGTTCTAGTCTTTTAAATGCCATATGGGATTTTGATGGTCGATCTGGGTAGCGTTGTGCATACAAATTAGCAGCCATTCTGTAAGTTTCCCTGCATTCTCCTAGTACCGTAAACATACCAAAATAATTTTGATACATTTCCATTTTTTCGCCACTAATTTAAACACTATCGTTCAGCGAAGGATACCTTGGCACAAATAGTAATGAAACTAAACTGACTATCATGCAGAAGAGCACAGTAATAGATAAATACGTTTGTTTTCATTAATAATCAAGTCATTGATAATGACTTTGATGTTGTCCTGAGTAATGCTTGAATTCTTTTATATTTTTCTGTGCAACCTGCACTCTGATATCTTTAATGGTTCAAAAGTTATACTAAAATGTCACTAAAATCTTCGATCCAGCCCACTGTGCGCCGGCACAGTTCAAAGAATTTCCCATACGCTGTTCTTCTAAAAAATAGTTGAATTTATATCGTGTCTGATATCGAACACGTTATTGTTTCGGTGTGAAAGTTCGAATGCACGAACTGACCTTCAAACTGACCTTCAATGTCTCCTTCAGTCACAGGTCATTGTACTCATCTTAAAACGCACTATTTTATGGTGCAGGAAGAACATATCATTCCATTTATAAAAAGAAAGTTGACCTTCGCCTCTGCTTGGAGTGTCCACCGGGAAAAATAAGAGTCCCACTACATGATGTCCCCCTCGGTACTAAACAACTTTCATCTGAAACATTTTTGCGTATAATCATTTCTCGAGACATTCGTCTGTAACGCTTTATAATTGCCACCCTGTATATCCAGGCAGTAGCTTTTTCCAGTGAATTTTCGTTTTTGATGTACGTGATCCGTAACTCTGTCCACGAGCACGGCACGAGCATCGCCGACGTTTGAGTAATACGACATAATGGCTGACACATCGCAACCATGTATTGCTCGGTAAATATTTAGCCATGCAAATCATTTGTGTACTCGAAAGCCATATTAACTCGGTCCACATGAGCGATTTGTTGCTGTTGCAAACTGAACAATGTAGATTTTTCTATTATTTTGGGTGGTTCGGTTCACTCTAAAATCGTGGCGAACTGCCTATTAATTATATCGCGATAGAACATCATTCCTCTTTATACACAAACAGATTGTTATTAGATATGAATCAGTGGTCGAGCATCCACTGTGTCCAGTTAATTTCGAATTAATGAAACAAACATAGAACACAGAATGAATACGAAGAGTCATCGATAATGCTGTCGCATCCGAATCGTGATTCACCCACTAAATTATTATACTTCCGAAAATAGTTTATGGCTGGTACAGCAAAGTAGCCAAATTTTCTGCGTCCTTCTACTCAGAATTTATCCAATGCCCACCCACTCCACTGCCGGCCAACGCCGCAGGGCGGCGATGATTGGTCTCGGCTCGGGTATATTGGTGTGAACCACTACTAATCGTATTACAAAACTTCTTTATTTTTCATAATTTTTTTATGCGACTTTCACCAACTTATTTCTGGCATTTCTCTGATTAAAATGGCATCAAACACGATATAATTTCCTTTGTACTCGGAGTTATTTTAACTCGAAAATTAACCACTTCTTTCAACGTGGAATAATTCCGTTCTATGTATACGATTTTTATGGATATTACAATGATATAATATCGCCTATAATACTGTTGTAATTGTAAATGTTTAGTAATTGATTAGATACCACCATAATTAATAATGTAAACAGTATGTTAAATAATGGTACAGCAATTTTTAGTGATGATTCTGGTGACTCGAGTGCTAAGGGTTAAGAAATGAAGTATATCAATGAATTTGATAGATAACATAAAATTAAATGTTTCTTATCTTGATAAATAATAAGTATCGTCGAAAACGTTCGAACATTGGTCTGCTTATTTTTGCTCTAGATTTACTAGAAAAAGTATAATTAACATCAGAATACTTATTCAGAATTTTCCGTCAAATTTTTCTCTTCATTACAAAACGGTTAAATATTTCCTAAAATGTTTTACTATAAGATATAAACTAACATGTCATTTGTAGATTATATTAGAAGCTTCAACGAGTACCTCAGAATTTCTGCAGTTTTTCCAAAAGCCTAAAATAACTAGAAATCAGGCCAACACATAAAAAACCATATTTCAGTTAATTGTTAATATTGGTAATATGTAGTGAGAGTCATGAAACGACAAGTTGACTACGGTAAAGTGACCCAGCTATTTTAACTGAAATAGTTGTTTATAAGAAGATCTTTTAAGTGACTACGTAGCTTTTGCAACGCAGGTAAACTTTGAAAAAGTGATTTCTAACCCAGCGAACAATTCTGCGATTTTATAACATATTTATTTAAAAAAAATTGAAATACGACGCTGAATGTTGCATTCATATTCTTATTTCTGCTATTTTTCTGATTAAAATGTCACCAAACACGATATAATCTCAACTGTATTTAGTGGTTTAATCGACTATGAAAGTTTCGTGTGCAAGGAAAGACAGCATATGGGAAAGAAAGGGACGCGAACTGTTGCCGTCGTCGCACAGTGGGCTGGATCGAAGATTTTAGTGACATTTTATCAAGAATTGAAGTTTCTCATATCGATATCTAATCAATTGGTATTGTCTTTCGAATATCCACTGACCTCAAAAGTTGAAGCATTAATGAAATTAAATGCAAATTGTACTTGTACCGAACCTTTAAAGTTGAACATTTTTTGAATCTGCGGTCGACATTTTGAAAATGTCCTTTCTTTTTCGCGATATTTTTACAATCTTGTTTAATCCTTCATCCCTATTTTTTTCTGCAGTAAACAGCATTATTTTCCGTTAAAAAAATTACGATTGCAGTTACAGTTATTATATGCAATCTATTCAAAATGTAATGTCGAATATAGGACAAAAAAAATGTTAACATTTTTACAATTGACAAGGAATATCTTTTAACTCCCAAAGGAACCCGCGTTGGGACCAACCACAATGTGTTCGGGACACTTTCCTTTCCATAACGTACAAAAATCACGTCCACCTTCGTCCACCTTTCTGAGTTATTACCCGACTAGAATTTCAGTTAAGCATGCCTAAAAACGAATGTGGGCCTAATGCGGAAAGAATGGTGCACACCTAAGTTGGGCATTCCTAATAGTAGCCATACCTGGTCCAAATTGGGATGGGCGAGCGCACGCCTAAGTTGGGCATGCCTAACAGATGCCATACATGGTCCAAATTGAGATGGGCGAGCGCAAGCCTAGGTTGGATATTCCTAACAGATGCCATACATGGCCCCAATGGGGATGGTCGAGGGTACACCTAGGTTGGATATTCCTAACAGATGACATATATGGTCCGAATGGGGATGGCCGAGCGCACACCTAAGTTGGGTATTCCTAATAGTAGCCATACCTGGTCCAAATTGGGATGGGCGAGCGCACGCCTAAGTTGGGCATTCCTAACAGATGTCACAAGTTTGGCAATGTAGCGGGATTTCCTCCGGGCCCGCGGTGCCTTGCGAGTCTGGCTATCGCCTACTTGCCTAGACTCGCGGTCCCTTCGGAAACTCGAGATTTATGGTACCCGAACGAGCTGATGAGGCCGGAAGTTTTTAGGGTTTAATTTGCTAAAAAATGAAATGGAAGCTGTAAAACGCTCGCTACGACGAGTTAACGGCTTCCTCAAAAACAGCTGTGGTGCAACGGGTTCCATAAATTTGCTCGACCATTGGCACGCCAAATGTTGCTAAATTTACGTGCCGATGGCCGCTACAACTGGAAGTCGAGATCACTCGGTTCAGTTCCTCGACTAGAACCGTGACAGTGTCCAGTTCTTCGCATAGTCTGACTAGCTTTCGAACAGTTTCACGTCCTCAACATTGCGCCTTCCTTGTTCAGCCATCGGGACGAGGGAAGATAACGAAACGCGTTTCCTCAAACACGACAATACTTGCAAGCGATCAGTAAACCGGCTCCTAAAATTAATTTGGCGGGTTGAATAAATGCATACAATATCCAGCGCAGTCTATTCGTAAGATTTCATTAATATCTCCTAATGAGGGCCTAATAAGGCTATCCTAATGTTGTTTAATGCGGTTTGCCGCATTGGATAGTCATTGGGAATAGCTAATGTGGCCCTAACGCGGGTTTCCTAATTCGGGCCTCATACGGCATTCCCAATTCGGCGGTCATGGATACTCCGCGTTACATGCCGCATGCCTGCCCAATGGGGCTGCCCCACTAGGGCCTAACAGCCAAATTAGGCTAGCCTAATGCGGACCTATAGGTCTGCCTAACTGAAATTCTAATCGGCGCCGCATTGGATAGTCATTTGGAAAAGCTAATGTGGCCCTAACGCGGGTTTCCTAATTCGGGCCTAATACGGCATTCCCAATTTGGCGGTCATGGATACTTCGCGTTACATGCCGCATGCCTGCCCAATGGGGCTTCCCCACTAAGGCCCAACAGTCCAATTAGGCTAGCCTAATGCGGGCCTATAGGTCTGCCTAACTGAAATTCTAGTCGGGTACCGTTTAAAGTTAGTAATGTCGTGTTCTTTCACGTGCGTTCGGTAGCTACCATCGGTGCTCTGCGGAATATTAAGACATTTTTCTACAGACAAGTTCCATGCATACACCCTAAATACCACAAAATATTTTGTCCACCATTATGGATGGCGGTATTATACGTTGTCTATTTATTATATTTATGCGTTAATTATTTCTTTATTATTATAAAGTTTTCTTTGCAATTTGTTTCCAATACATAAAAACATACTTTACACTTTACATACTATTATTAACGTCTAACCCACGCATGTCAACAATAAAATTAACATTATATAAAAAGAAAAGAAAATTATTAGATTCTGAAGCTATGCAGAATTTAATCTACAACTTTACAAACCAAATGGTAAATTTATATCGTCACTATACATACAATACAGATTTCGTTACAGCGTTTAATATCTATTATATGATATTTCTATGTAATTCATAAACTAATTATTCTTGAAATGTAAATTACCAACGAAACACATCTAATGTAAGGAATAGACTTTTGATTGATATTCTGAAATGTATTATATATTTAAAATAAATATTAGTCGATGCGACATTAAATCACACTGTCGAAACAGAATTTTTTGTACGTTATTAAAAAGATAGAATTTTTTCATATTTTTCTGTGCAACCTGCACTCTGACATCTTTAATGGTTCAAAAGTTATACTAAAATGTCACTAAAATCTTCGATCCAGTCCACTGTGCGCCGGCACAGATAAAAGAATATAGTTGAATTTATATCGTGTTTGGTGTCATTTTAATCAGAAAAATGCCAGAAATAAGTTGGTGAAAGTCCCATAAACAAATAATGAAAAATAAAGAATTTTTGTAATTGGGTTAGTAGTAGTTAGCTTAACCTAACCAACACGCTTCGGCCGCGCTATGCGTACTTACATGCTGTACTTTTCTACGTCAGACGACTTTCGTTTGCACTCTCGGCACGGTCAGCACGATAGACGCAGTCATAAAAAAAAATATGCAAGGTGTGATCAAAAAGTAAGGTGACCTTTTATTTTTATCAAAAATATTTATTTATTCATCAATATTTATGTTGTCCCCATCAAAGTAATACCCCTCAGATATAATACACTTGTGCCAGCGCATTTTCCAATCCTCCAAGCACTTCTGATAAGCAAATCTCCGTCCTTTCATGGGTCTCTTCAGTTTTGGGAACAGGTAAAAGTCACAGGGGGCCAAATCCGGTGAATATGGTGGCTGAAGCATGATTGCGGTGTTGTTTCTGGCCAAAAAATTACTCACATGCGACGTTTCTCCTGGTCAAAATTAAACAGTTTTGGAACAAACTTGGCTGACACACGTCTCATGCCCAAAACATCCGTTAAAATTGCTCGGCACGAACCAAACGAGATGCCGACATCATCAGCAACTTCTCTAATGGTAATTCGACGATCCCCCAACACTATTTTCTTTTCTTATAAATAAATTTATACTTTTACAGACGCAAGGCAAATAATTACATCTTGAAAATGATTCAAACTAGAATCGAAACGTCGATGATTATTTGATAATCTGCAAAATTGTTTTTTGATTTATCAGTAGAAATTAATCGAAACCGTAGCGCCGAGAACATCAACATTTACTATTTTCTTCGCTTCTTCAACGTTTTCATCAGTTGTTGACGTGCCGGGGCGTCCAGGACGAGCTTCGTCATTAACATCTTCTCGGCCTTCTTGGAAGAGCTTGTACCACTTATAAACATGTTTTTTACTGATAGTACACTCACCGTATGCCACTGTCAACATTTTAAGTGTTTTGGAGCACTTAATTCGATTTTTTACACAAAATTTGATGCAAATTCTTTGATCCATTTTTTTCGACAGCAGAAAATCGCCGAACACGCAAAACACTTCTAACCTTTATGCTTCTCACAGACAAACAAAAAATGCTATATACAGTAATGTCCACATTACTGTCAAACAGCCGTATTTTTGGTTGACACTAATCTGGATCCTGGATCGTATTTTTGTTACTTTGAAGGCGATTCCGAACATAGAGAAGGATTGATCGAAATTAAAAGGTGAAGCCGAACATAGAGAAGGATAAAATGAAATTCAAAGGAGAAGCCGAACATAGAGAAGGATAGAATGAAATTCGAAGGAGAGTCCGAACATACAGAAGGAAGAATGAAATTCAAAGGAGAAGCCGAAGTCTCCGAAGTCTCTTTCTTTCCAATACGCTGTCGTTTCTTACGACCGAAACTTGAATCGTCGGTTTAACCACTAAATACAATTGGAATTATATCGTGTTTGGTCTTATATAAATCAGAAAAATGCCAGAAATACGATAGTGAAATTTCATTAAAAAAATAATGAAAATTAAGAAAGTTGAAAATTTCGATTCATTCGAGTCAATGTGTGGTGTTTACACCGATATACCCGAGCCGGCGCGGCGCGGCGTTGGCCGCCAGTGGAGTGGGTAGGCACTCGTCTTAGAACGTAGTATAAACACGGGACAGTAATGCGGACATCACTGTAGCTGAAACTGTGAATATATGTTCGGAACGAGTGTACCAGCATAAGAAAAAAAAGAAAACGAAAATCGACTGTAGGTATCCCGCGAAATTCAAAAAGTCACCTTACTTTTTGATCACACCTCGTATAAGTATATGTATACGGGGTGAGTCCGAAGAAACTGAACACTCAAATGTCTCCGTTACTTTTCGTTGTACAAAAAAACTTCTTAGGACAAAGTTACACTGTTTGAAGGGCCACATGTAACGGTGTAAGGGAAAAAATCTTCAACGTCATTTTTTAATGAGATTTTAAGGTCATCGATGTTTTTTTTAATGGAATAATATATCTTCGTTAACGTGATGTTGTCGCGGACAAAATAACGAATTCATCCATGTAACACAATATGACCTACAAATCACCTTCAACCCAGAAAAATGGAATAAATAAAATTCAACGTGTAAGATTCATTTGCTTTATTTCTCTTACGCAAAATGTTAAAAAATATTCCCTTGGGTTGCTATACATTCAAATGTATCGCGATACAAAATATAATAACAGATTCAGTGTTGACTGGAAGACATTTATGATATACCTTCGCCTATGCGTTCGTACAGAATCGTGTTTATCAAGTACTGATTACTCTGAAGACCTTTTTGCAATCAGATTTCCACTGTTTCTAAGATTTCTAATATATCAGTTTATCGATGAACGTTTCACAATGGGTTACTCGAAGGAAGATAAGATTGATATGATTTTCATTTATGGAGAAAGTCGACAGCGTATTCAACCTTATCACAGATTTCTGCAGAACAGTGGGAAATTTAAGTGACAATGTTTATAAACACGACAACGTCTATCATGATGTCCTGCAGAAATCTGTGATAAGGTTGAATTTCTAACTTGATATCACGCGAAGAAAATTTTCAATAAATAAAGTAAAATTACTCGTTAATTTTTAGGTTTAGGGCTAATGAAAGTGAATACGTTTTTACTCAGAATTCGATATTCTTCCATATTTTGTTATAAAAAATATAGTATTCCATTTAAAAAAACAAAGTCGACCTTCAAATGTCCGAAACGCTTCCACCTGTAAAAAAAATAAATACACTACGTACTGTACCCCTTCAGACCATGCACCATCTGTATACAAAACTTTTTCGTGCGACGCATACTTTGGAAGTTATATATGCGTGTGCAAGTTGCGTGAACCACTCTGTATATCGTTTCTAAGTTTCTACACGATATGCCTCCGTGCAGAACACAGGCGATTGGAAATATATCGTGACATTATTGTAACAGTCATAAAGAACGCTTTAGCAGCGAAATCATGATACAAACAGTAAGTATGATGCTTCCTAAAATTGTTGTTGACTACACAGAGCCATAAACAACGCTGTACCATCCAGATCGATACAGTAACAAAGACGAAGCGACATTCTGTGCCGTAATTTATGGGAATCTCTGCGGACGTCCCCACGGATTGTGGATATCCTCTGACACTGTTGATGCTTTTCAGATGCGCCGGAAACGAGACTAGTCGGCCTGCCGTCGGGTCAGCTGGAGGAGGGCCGAGATCAGCTGGAGATCCGCTGTTTGGCCGACGCGAATCCCCCAGCCTCGATCCTTTGGAGAAGATCGAAGAGCACAGGGGTTACAGAGATAGCCGGAATAGGGGAGACGCTTCTCTTTTCACCGATCTACAGGAACCACGCGGCTGAATACATCTGCGAGGCAGCCAACACCGAAGGGGAAAGCAGCCCCGTTTCCGTTAAAGTCTCCGTCAACTGTAAGTGTGCCCCGGCCTCCTTTTCCGCCCTACAACGCACACTGAAAATATCCCCGAGCACAACCCTTTTACGGATAAAAACGGTCTATTAAGTAAGAGGCACACGATTGATCATCGGTCACAGAAGTTACCGCTCTCTGAGGATACAGGGCGTCTCAGCGATCGTGGTGCACTGGATCGTTCTTCTGCTTCGGGTGTTTACTTTTTTTCGAATTTCTTAATATATTACCAGCTGATGGCTTTTTAGTTGTTTCGTTAAGCTTTGTGGTTTGCTAACAAGCAGAAGTCGCAGTGGCGGGTCGTCGATTTTAATTAAACTTTTTCTGATGAATCTAGAGCAAAAATAAACAGACGAAAATGGTCCCAGTGTTTTTGACAATGCTTATTATTTTTAAAGAGAATTAAGATGTAGTTTTGTGATATACAGAAAATATCTTGATATACTTCATTTCTTAACCCTTAGCACTCGAGTCACCAGAGTCATCACTAAAAATTGCTGTACCATTATTTAACATATTGTGTACGTTATTAATTATAGTGGTATCTAATCAATTACTAAACATTTACGATTACAACAGTATTATATGAGATATTATATCATTTTAATATTTATCAAAATCGTATACACAGAATGGAATTATTCCAGGGACGAAAGAAGTGTTTCATTTTCGAGTTAACATAACTCCGAGTGAAAAGAGTTAATGATATCGCAGCAGCTATGGTAACGAGGGTGATATATATATATATATGTATAGAGAGAGGTTACGTGTTCAAATCCTTCTTACGATTAATATTTTTTCAATTTTAATTTTTTGTTTCCTTTAAATCTTTTTTTCTGTGTTTTTCTTTTCTTTAAAAATATTTCCTTTCTCCTTATTTCTAATCTTGCAATTTATTTATTGGTGCGATTGTCGACAGTGCAACTAGATAGTTATAGACTACTGTGCAAAAGGAAGAAGCACCCGGCCATATTTAATAGAAAAGCGTAAAACTTGAAATTTCCTTAATTTTAATCATGAAATTTCCCTCGATTTTTACTTGAAAAGTTCCCTAAATTTAATCTTCAAAATTTCTCCGAATTAAAATTTGAAATTTCCCTAAATTTAATTTTGCAATTTCCTTCAATTTGATATTGAAATTTCCCTGGGTTTTAACGTGAAAAACTTCATTTCTTAATCGTATTTTAATTTTTCCGGGCTTTATAATCAACAATATTGATATCGGACAGATTTATTTTTCCCAACGTGAACCTGTTTTTTTTCCGAATGGTAGCAGAACAGCAAAGTGCCTATGTAATTCATTAGAATTCATAAAATGTTCATACTGCGGATAATATTTGTTTCAAATCTTTTGACGTTCCATTTATATGAAATACATATATACACTACTGTGCAAAAGAAAGAAGCACCCAGTTTAATTATAAGACATAATGATAAACAATATCTTATGCAGAAATTGTATTGTACAATGATTGATTTATTGCACTAAAAGTATTAGATAATGCGCAATAACATATATATTCTCAGAACTACTCAATTAAACAGCGGAATCATTTATCAAAACGTACTGTGTTCTTATTTGATTTTTTACGCTTTTGTTCGTAATCGAGGAAAATTTCAAGTTTTGAATTCAGGGAAATTTCCAGATTAAATTGACACAAATGTCAAGTATAAAGGGCAATTTCAAGTTTAGATTTAGGGAAATTTTTCTAGTTAACATCGAGGGGAATTTCAAGTTTTGAATTCAGGGAAATTTCAAGAATAAATTGACGGAAATTTCAGGGTTAAATTGAAGGAAATTGCAAGATTAAATTCAGAGTAATTTCAAGTTTAAATTTAGGGAAATTTCAAATTTTAATTCGGAGAAACTTTCAAGATTAAATTTAGGAAAACTTTTCAAGTCAAAATCGAGGGAAATTTAATGATTAAAATTAAGGAAATTTCAAGTTTTACGCTTTTCTATTAAATTGGCCATGATCTTCTTCCTTTTGCACAGTAGTATATAAAAAATAAAAATATACAAAAATATACAAAAAATAAAAATTGAAAAAATATTAATCGTATGAAGGATTTGAACACGTAACCTCTCTATATATATAGTAAGGGAAAGCCGTAACGGAAAAGCAGTTTTATTAACGTATTACAATTCTTCTGTTATTTCTGTTTCTCTACTTTTATAAATTTAGCTATATATAGCTATATGATTAACCCTTTTCACTCGGAGTTATGTTAACTCGAAAATGAAACACTTCTTTCGACCTGGAATGATGCCATTCTATGTATACGATTTTGATGAATATTAAAATGATACAATATCTCATATAATACTGTTGTAATCGTAAATATTCAGTAATTGATTAGATACCACCATAATTAATAATGTAAACAGTATGTCAAATAATGGTACAGCAATTTTTAGCGATGACTCTGGTGACTCGAGTGCTAAGGGCTAAGAAATGAAGTATATCAATGAATTTGATAAATTTCATAAAATTAAATGTTTCTAATCTTGATAAATAATAAGTATCGTCGAAAACGTTCGAACATTGGTCTGCTTATTGTTGCTCTAGATTTACTAGAAAAAGTTTAATTAAAATCGACGGCCCCACCACTGTAATCTCTCCCTGTATAAACAAATTCCTCACAATTTTCCGTCAAATTTTTCTGTTCATTGCAAAACGGTTAAACATTTACTAAACTGTTTTACTATAAGATATAAACTAACATGTCACTTGTAGATTATATTAGAAGCTTCAACGAGTACCTCAGAATTTCTTCAGTTTTTTCAAAAGCCTAAAACAACTAGAAATCAGGCCAGCACATAAAAAACCATATTTCAGTTAATTGTTAATATAGGTAATATGTAGTGTTAGTCATGAAACGACAAGTTGACTACGGTAGAGTGACCTAGCTATTTTAACTGAAATAGTTGTTTATAAAAAGTTTTTTTAAATGACTACGTCGCTTTTGCAACGCAGGTAAACTTTGAAAAAGTGATTTCTAACGCAGCGAACAATTCTGCGATTTTATGACATATTTATTTAAAAAAAATTGAAATATGAAGCTGAATGTTGCATTCATATTTTCGTTGTAAATAGGAATTTTTTATGCAGCAAAAGTCAGTGGAAGAAATTTACAAAATTTACCTCCAATGAAATATTTTGTTATCATGCACCGTTTCAATAGCTTAAACAAATTCCTCCTTTATTTGCCAGACATTTTTGCAATTAACAGGTGATTTTATTATCAGCGAAAGCAGCTGCATTTTCTATTAAAAAATATAGAATAAAGTAGCGTCCACCGGACTTAGCCGTTCAAAATTCTTCCGTCGAAAATTCTACCCTCGCACTGGCGGATTAATGTATTTCCTCGGGATTTGCTTATAGCGTGGAATTCCTCATTAAAAAATCCACAATTTCGTCTGTCATCTACAAGAGCGCGGGGAAATACGTCAAAGCAATAGAATAAAAATGTTTCGCGGAGAATTTCATTTTCGCCGAGAAGAAATTCAACATTTTTCAAATACGACTAAATAGATTTTATACTTATGATTTTCAGTTAAAAAGCATGGAACAAACGTTCGCGGGATTTCGTGTTATACTTCATTGCCAGGGACGTTGTGTTTAATAAATCACTGCAAATATGATCGCGTTGAATAGTGCAGTAGCAAGAGGTCGCGATGAAACTTTTCAATACAAAAATTGCGGGTCCACGTCGAATATGTTCGCAAAATCAATTTCGTGGAATACGAAAATTTTAGAGGGAACATTTTACCTGAAATATCTAGATTTGCTGAATTTATAGTGTCGCTAGTGGACTGCGAATTTCGTGCATTTATGACGAAAATCGGAAGAATTTAATATTTCAATGAACATTAATATTAATTATTTTAACATATCAAAATTATTAAGGGAAGAAATACATTTTATCTGTCTTTTCTGTTCTTTACAACTGAGATGGAAAATTATTTCGCCGAAAAATCCACTGGCTAATAATTATTATAACATATCAAAATTATTAAAAGAAGAAATATATTTTATCTGTCTTTTCTGTTCTTCGAAACTGAATTTCGCCTAAAAACCTGCAGCCTAATAGTCATTTCAACATATCAAAATTATTAAAAGAAGAAATATATATTTTATCTGTCTTCTCTGTTCTTCACAACTGACATAGAAAATTCTTATTTCCCCGAAAAATCCGCAGCCTAATAATTATTTCACGGAGCTTCACGTTCTCTAGCATGCTCTCAATTTCGAAAAATTCTGCTAGGCTGAGGTACACGTGCGAGCGATTTCATTATCGCGAAACGAGGCAAAGAATTCGCGTTTGCCGGAAGACATGCAGTGTAACGATGACATAGTTCTTTTTAATTGCACCGTGACGCTGGGACACACGGTACAGCTTTATTTACGTCGGCGACGGTGACGAAAATAATGTTATTGTTTCCGAGCCCGGCCAGTGTATCCGGCAAGCTGATTAACCGTCGCGTAATTACCGTCGGGAGGTGTACTGACCTAAGGGAGGCTAATTTTAGAATGCTCGTCGATCGCGAGAGGAGAAATCGAGCGGAGCACGCCGTTGCAGGGCTCGTGAAAGGCTCGAGACAGCGCGTAGGGCATTGTCGCGGATTAATTAGACGTTAAAGCAGCCGCCTGTTCATCGGCCGACAAGTCCCGACAGTTAATTCGCTTGACACCGTTCCGATTCATAGCCCTCCGCGAAACGATTGCGCGTTCGTCGTCGATGAATGCATGTGCAAGCGGATGATGCGTGTGCATACACGCGGGAATCCAATCAATAGGATCGTCTCTCTCGTTCTAATACAGATCCGCCGACTATCAGCTCGGTCGGGCCCGATCGGCTCACTACGGCGCTGCTCTTTTCCGGTGCATCGTTCGAGTGCACCGCCGATGCAATGCCGCCGGCCGAATACAGGTGACTTATGTTAGATGAGAACGATCGACACTTGCATGCCATTAGTGCACTGCGAATCTTCGTGCATGCATATTTCATGGAGACCTTCGAAAAACGAATCTTACATCAGCTCTTACAAATGCTCTAAGTCTGGACAGCATTTTTTCTTACCTTTCATTCTATCAGTTTAGATAGACAAAAATAATTTTTTAAGAGTTTTAACATAAAATTCAGATTTCACAAAGTAATTCAGAATCCCAAAATCATTGATTGGATTAATATTTTCATTCTATTGACGAGAATGTTTCTGACCTATAGTTGGACATACTAAATCCAATCTAAGCTAGTATCTGGACAGAAGTAAAGCCTACACCGGGACAAATTGAATTTACATATAATTATATCTATAACATCGAATTTTATTACATCTTTAACGATTTACATATTAAAATATTATTGTATTAAAATCAGTCCTGCTTAATTTTTATTTTTTATTGTAAAGCAAGCATTTCAAGAGACAATACTTCTTTCTCCATATTTTCTAATTGAGTGCATAATTTCGCTTTTTCTTCTTTCATTTCATCTGTATTTTCATTAGTTGATTCAGACCTTATTTTTTAGATTTATCATTGACTTTTAATTTAATATCTTTAATTTGTTGTGTAATTGTCTTTTTTAATTTTGTTTCTCTCTTTTTACAAGCTAATAGAAGAATAATTATACGTACACTTAGTTAAACAATTTGACATTTCAGTGTAAAAACAGCGAGTTGATTTTGAGTCACAATAAACAATGCACGTCGAGTATAAGCTTATAGTTGGACAGTTACAGCCATCGGGTCCCAGTATGGAGTACTTATATTTCAAAACAGTTCTAAACTTAGACATCTAATATGTGAATTAATAATTATTATTTATGTTACGTCTGATTGCCAATTTTTTTTAATATATCAATATTATTACGCGTGATAATTATTGTTTGCCTAAGAGCTTAAATTTCCATTTTTTAATTAAAGTTCAAATTATAAATGCACATGACTCCCATGAAAATAGACTATTTTGTATACTGTTTTCAGATAAACATTGAATTTATTTTTAAATTTCTATATATGTCTTAATCAAATAATACTCACACCTACTTGTAGCTGAATCCTCAGAATATATAAAATAATTATTTGATCTCTTAATTATTGGTTTTACTATAAAAATTCAATTGTCCCGATTTAGGCACCACTTTTGGCTTGTCCACACTTAGGGCATTTCACCATATATCATTTTTTAACCTTTATTGTGTAGTCATTCCTTCAATAATTTGTAATGTTGCTGACAAAATATTGCAAAACCGTTCTGGATCCCCATTCTTTGTACAATTTTACGTCGATTAACGTTTCGTGAAAAAATATTGTGCAAAATAAAAATAACTTGTATACAGGGTGCGGCACCTAAAACAGGTCATCTGAATAAATCGCTTGCTTTTGAAGATAGAAAAAAAAAGGATCAGACCAAACTTCCTTGATATCGAGGGGCTCGTAATCTGATGTCATTAATTTTTTTATAGGTGGAGACGTCAAGGAGATACGAAGGTCAACTCTGTTTTTTTAAATAGAACGGTATAGTTTTTTATTTACATTCTGATAGTGTATTTCACGACGAATACAATGACCTATTACGAAGGTCATTCAAGGTCACGCAAGGTCAACTGTAATAGAATATAAAATAAAATGTCTCAAAGCACTCTTCAAATACTTTTGTGTCTTCTCTGGTTGTTGGCATACTGATCTTCTAAGTATTGGTAAGGGTCGCAGAACATAAATAAACATACCATCGCATTGAATGCTTACCTGTATCCAGAAATGTTATTAGTAGTTTGACTAACGACCAGAGTATGGCTTCGAAATATTCAATCCGAGTGTTCAATTTCCAAGAATGCGTTACACGATAGCAGAGAAAGTGGGAATGGTTATCATTTATGGTGAATGTCATAGAATTATGAGGAAAGCGGTACGCGTGTATGGTGAAAGATTTACCGATCGTAATAGTCCTTCGCTTTCTGTCTTTGCAAAGATTATAAAAAAGTGTCGAGAAACTGGAAATGTGGATAAGAAAAAACGCACTCGAGCCATAAAAGCAACTGACGATGGAAACACGATAAACATTGTAGCAAGTGTAATACAAAATCCACATGTTGGTACGAGGCAACTTGAACGCGAGAGTGGCATCGGTCAACGAAGTATTTTGCGAATACTTAAAGTTAACAAATTTCACCCATTCCACATTTCACTGCATCAACAATTAAGTGAAAATGATTTTGAAAAACGTTTACAGTTTTGCGAATGGGGCCTACGGAAATTGCAAGACGATCAAATGTTCTTGAATAAAATTTTGTTTACGGATGAGGCCACATTTACAAACCACGGACAAGTTAACTGTCGCAACATGCATTACTGGTCGGTAGATAATCCACGATGGCTACGAGAAGTGGACAAGCAGAGACCTTGGTCTGTCAACGTCTGGTGCGGCCTTCTTCATAATAAAATAATTGGTCCATATTTCATCGATGGCACGCTAAATAGTCATAAATACGAGAGAATCTTAAAAGATGTTTTGCCAGAATTGTTAGAGGACATTTCACTGGACATGCGACAGTCCATGTGGTTCCAACAAGACGGATGTCCTGCTCGTTCAGCTCGAATTGTTACAGAATTACTAAACAGGACATTTGAAGGTCGTTGGATTGGTCGATCAGGAAGTAATAAATGGCCAGCACGTTCCCCAGACCTGACACCGCTAAATTTTTATTTGTGGGGAAAATTGAAGGAACGAGTGTACCCCGAAAAACCAACAACCACAGTTGATATGCGAGAACGTATAAAAAGAGCTTGCTCTGTAATAGATACAACTGAAATTTGTCAGGCAGTATCATCGGTATTGCAACGTTTTAGATTATGTCTCGGTGTTCAAGGTCGACATTTTGAACACCTGAAGTAGCAGCGAATACGTACATAACATGTTACATGTAAATCGTCGTAGCGTTCGAAGACTGCTTTGAGACATTTTATTTTCTATTGCAGTTGACCTTGCGTGACCTTGAATGACCTTCATAATAGGTCATTGTATTCGTCTTGAAATACACTATCAGAATGTAAATAAAAAACCATACCGTTCCATTTAAAAAAACAGAGTTGACCTTCGTATCTCCTTGACGTCTCCACCTATAAAAAAATTAATGACATCAGATTACAAGCCCCTCGATATCAAGGAAGTTTGGTCTGATCCTTTTTTTTCTATCTTCAAAAGCAAGCGATTCATTCAGATGACCTGTTTTAGGTGCCGCACCCTGTATACGGTTGTTGTACAACCGGGATACTCGGGTACCCATATATGAAAAATCATACTTGGACGCATTTCGAATGGAAATTTTCGAAAGAAATTGTAGAGAATACAAAATTCTTACAGCTGCTTGTTTATCTACATAAAATATTAAATTATAATAATTAATTAATAACTCCTGCCCAACAAATTTCACCTTTTCCTATGTTTCGCTATAACTGTTCGGTGTTCCTTATAGAATTTTTTGCGCTGATTCCGAATCTGCCCTTAATTTGTTTCCTACACGCACAGTTTTTGAGAAACATGACTTTGAAAAAAAACCTATTTTTTAACTTTAAACAGATGATGTGATGTTATTATATAATATATTGAATTGTTCTTTAGGGCAAAAGATTCTGTAGACTTTTCAGAATACAGCGATAGTCAATATTAATACACTATGATTGTTTAAACATGTTTAAACAATGATTAAAGACGGAGAGACGCCACTTTTGCACCCATTTTTGAGGATATTTTTCAATTTATATATAAAAATAAGGGTCCAGCGGAAAATCGAACTGTACCACGCGATAGAGCAGACTTTCATCTTGAGAAACCACCGTTTCAAATTTTCAACGTCGACGTTTTTTTCATCACAACATCACAATATTTGTTTAAAGTTGAAAAATATGTATTTTTTTCAATGTTATGTTTCTCAAAAACTGTGCGTGTAGGAAAAAAATTAAGAGCAGATTCGGAATCAGCGCAAAAATCTCTATAAGGGACATCCAACAGTTATAGCGAAACAAATTTGGTGTTGGAAAGTGTAATATGACAATTTCTACATATCGTAATTGTGTGTGCGTGTTAATCGCAAACTAGTTTCATGCACATTTGGCAACTTTTTCTTGTTTCTCTGCGACTTTTATTAGGTTCCGCGTAGCATATATGACATGCTCCTATAACTTTCCTTCTGCCACTTGCATTTAACAACAATGGCGCCGGTTGTACAGAACTAGTCGACGCAATGTTTGTAGAGTGTGATGTTACTAACATACTGTCTATAGCTAATTTTGATAACAAATGTCCCATTATTTGAATATTTGATGCTTGATCTTCAATTGTTAGAATACATAGTCTTCTACTAATTGACGTAAAAATAGTCGGCGTTCATTCAAATTTAAGGGGTGGTTCTCGACGATAATATAAGACGAAAATGAAGAATAAAAAAAATTGCGATTTCGGCTTCGTTATTTAGTTATTAATAATTAAAAATCCGCCTAAAATGCTGCAACACGTCTAACAAAAGTGTACGTTGCGTACGTTATAGAGGGGCGCGACAGTCACGTATCAAGTGACAGATGCATGCATACCTTGGTCCTCATTTGGAGCCCCAGCGAGGTGAAAATGTTTAATAAATCGTTGGACGACATTGAACTTAAAAATTTTCTCCCACCTGTTGTCAAACATCCTGTATAAGGTAGCAGGCAAGCGCTGCAATATTAATTACGTTATAACAAAATGATAGTGGCCATCTGCCAGTTCGTCTTTCTGTTGCATATCTTCCCAGCATGATTCATTATGTCAAACGCCAAATTTTGTTTGATTATAGAAATCAACAATTTCGAGTTTTATTTTTGGTCCAGAAACGGAATTGCCAGTATGCATTGTTGACAATAATACGACGCCTTTATACTTCTTCGGTATAAAGTGTAATATTTTAATTATACAAACTATAATATAATATTTTGTTTATATAAACGAGATAGAAGACTCTTCATTGCCGCCTCAGAAACAGTCGTCGACACGCGACGTAGAGATAGATAGTTGAACACACGAATAAGAGTTATTCGCTTTATCGTGGAATTATAATGTAATTTCAAATCATTTTTCGCCAAAATCTTTTAAAACAATGTTTGATATATTATAGAAAGGGATCATCCATGATGAATACCAGGACAGTTTGTCGCTAGATATCTTATATATCGGAATAGAACGCCTGGGGTACCCGGGTACTCCGGTTGTCGAACAACAGTGAATATTCTGGTTGACTACACGAGGGTTAAGGACTGCGTCTCCTAGACAGACGATACTCGCACACTGCTAGACCACGTATACGTACGCGAAGATTGCAAGGGTCCGGGATTCCACTCCTGATTTCTCAATAATGCAAAGACGGGGTATCTTATTAGTCAAAATCGCTAGATGAAAGGTAAATCTAGGGGGCTATTTGTCTCAAAACTCCTACTTTTACGTTTACGACGCGTACTTCTCATTATTCGGCAGTATGTCGCGGAGCCGCGAGATGCAATGGACATGCGATGGTGCTGCCGCCTATCGTGGCTGTCGATATGCTGCCGAATAATGAGAATACAATCAATACAATCCATGAATATTTTCATTGAATTTGTTAAGGACAAAGCGACAGTTTCCAGTCTCCTTATTGTGACTGCGAGAGTTTGTAAATGTACTTTTATAAACGTCAAATTTTGTGGAACTTGTGTCTGTTGCAGCACATTCTGAGCTGTTGCAATTGCAACTAGATCAACTTCATCAAAATCTTCAACTACCTATTTACAGAAACAAAATAAAGATTGTGTATTAATGATTTTACTGTTTTCGGATGTTAAGAAAAAAGAATAGACGAACCTCTTTAGTTTTATCAAAATGTTTGGCATAAAATATTCGAGTCAAGCAAATCGCAGCAAACTATAGTGAAATTATATAAAATAAATATTTAATATATATGCGCATATGCACATGGTAGAAAACATATGCAATATGGAAAATAATATTTGCGTATCGAAATATGTATTCACATAAACATCTGCAGTGTAGTAATGAGAATTACGCGTCATAAACATAAAAGTAAGACTTTTGAGGCAAATAGCCCCCTAGACTGATCTTTCATCTAGCGATTTTGACTATTAAGAAACCCCGTCTTTGCATTATTGAGAAATCAGAAGTGGAATCTCGGACCCTTGCAATCCTCGCGTACGTATACGTGGTCTAGCGGTGTGTGTAGGTGTACTATGTCGACTGTGTGCACTCACGCGCTGTCGTCTGTCTAGGACGAAGGACCCTTTTCTCATTTTTACAATTGAGCTTTCTAAAACCATTCCCAGCTTTATTATCAATTTTTTTAAACACATTTGTGTAAAGTAGTTTTTGTAGATACTATTGGTCTTTCTATCGTTCCTAATGTGTGAGCTGTTCACTCAAGTGAATCATCAGAAATGAACATATTAAATTACGATTGTAATACTCTGGGTCGGACACCGTCGACGAAAGATTAAACTCGGCTCCGAAATTACGAATTTGTATAAAGCTTCGCAGTCTAACCAACACATTTCATTAAAACGTTTATTTCTTCTTGACAAACATTTTTCTCGTACCAGAGATGGGTAAAATTTAGATATTAAAATATATTTCACAGACCATTTTAAGCTGTGGTTGCAGGATTTAAATAAAATAGTATTTTAAATACGAAGCATAACTTCAAAGCACAACACAGTACTGTTACAGAAGAGAACATGTTTTCGTTTTACAAAACCTGATGCATATTTTACAATGTTTCAACCTCGTGTTTCGAATATTTCTTGGCAAAGAAGTGAATTGAAGGAAAAAATGGCTTTGTGACTCAGGAAACCGTAGTATCTACAAGGAAAGCAAATTCACGTTTCATTTAAGAACGAGTATTTGCGTGGTACGAGAGTACGTTCCTTGAAACTTATTTTCCAATTAAAATTATGAAAACTGTACTTTTATGAGAGTCAGCCAGAATATTCCAACAAACCGGACATTGAGTATTTCACCCATCTCCGGCTCACACAATGGACGTATTAAAATCGGCAGTCCACCGACATTTAATTTCCCCCGTTCCTCAGTTACGTTAAATTACGCACCTTTAAGTTCCTTCTGTTTCTTTTCTCCCATTACGTAGAGAATTCACGCACGGCCCACAGTGGCGTATTTGGCCCGAAAAGTCGGAAAAAAGTCGATTTCCAAATATTGCGCATGTTGTAACATTTTCACTGTACGACGAAGTTAGTCTGAAGAATAAGGCTTCAGTGTGGTCCTTTTTATTTGTACGTCAATGAAGTACTCGACTTCATCGAAAGTCAAGAGATTTTAAAGCACGCTTTGCGATCTTAAACAGTGTCTGAAACAGCGTTCATACATTAGTTGGTTGCTCCTTACTTTACGAGGCTCAACATTTTTGCCTTTCTTTTATAAATTATTATGTATTTGGTATGCAATCCAGTCGATTTGTACCTCGGGGAACCTGCAGATCGAAGTTTCGATCCTGTAAGATCAATGGTTCAGTAGTTATGGTCGCTTAAAGTTGAGCAGTTTGCAGTGTTTTTGACAGGAAAGCGCGCCGCCATATTGGTTTGTAGTGACGATTGCGCGCCGCTTACCGAGCAGAACCGCTGGATGGCAGCACGAGCACGCGTTAATGCTGATAATATAGAGCGGGTGTTGTGATTGTTGTTTGAATTTTGGAAGACATGGTCACGATATTGTGTTTTAACTGGGCTGAGTTAGATTTTTGTAAATATTTTCCACGATATTTCTTCTCAAACATTATCTGAGATATTTTTTCTGTGTTAATGATAATACCGTGTGCCCGTGCTGCCATCTAGCGGTTCTGTTCCCGTCAAAAACATTGCAAATTACTCAATTTTAAGCAACCATAACTCCTGAACCATTGATCCTACAAAATCGAAACTTCGATCTGCATGTTCTCCGAGTAGAAATCTACTGGATTACATACAAAATACATAATTATTTATAGGAGAAAGGCAAAAATTTTGAGTCCGGTAGAGTAAAGTTTACCCCATTAGCTTGTTTCAATTGTTTTAAGGAAATTGTGTGAAGTCTTACATTGCTGAAGCTTTTCAAATAGATATACAGAGCACTTTCGCGCAGTTTTAATTTCGTTATCAACTAAATTAGTATAGTTATTCATATGTGAACATAATTAATCATTCTGTAAGTATCTTTACGATTGCAAAAGTTTATTGACAATTTTGTTATGGTATTGAGTAATATCGGGAGCTCTTTCCTGTATCATTAGATTCAATAAAAGTTTGTGATAATCGTGCAAAACGAATTAGTCCCAGATTTGCACAGATTGAAGATTGTTTGCGTGTGTTTCCTGATGAGAATTAATAGTAAGAATTTAAAAATTTCTTCAAATATATGCAGTACTTATTAAACAGTTTCGTGATCTACATATTTAGTATTAAAATAATAAATTACATCATTTTAACATAATTTATCGTCTGAGGTTAAAATGTCTCCAACAATTTTTTGAATCATCTATTTTTGAAACATCTACAACCTTCAATATATAAAATTCCGAAGAAAAATTTTTTTCGACAAAAAAATAAAAATCATTTTGATTGTTTAAATGTTAAAATGCATTTTTGATTTCATAATGTTATAGCTGACTTTAAGACGAATTCAACGTCCTACTATATATTTACTCAAAATTTAACGCTCTTCAATGTTTTGGCAAAAAAAATATAGCATTCCATTTAAAAAAACGAAGTTGATCTTCAAATCTCCGAATCGCCTCTTACAAAAAAGTATATGAATTAACTAATGTATCCCTTCAAACCATACAACTTTTCTACGAAAAGTTCTTCCATACAATGCACACTTTGGAAGTTATTAAGGAAGAACAAGTTCGTGGACCACCCTGTATTATCAGTCAGTCCAGAATGATACGAGAGAGCGCAGTGAGAGATTCGGTGCATTTCTTGTAATTGCTTGGAAGGCCATTCTTTCAAACATTCTAACAACATAATTACATTATAAATAAAAAACTATAAGGTTTGAATTTTCAATTATTATACAATGGTTTCAAGAAGGAGAGATACTAGGTAAACAACAACATAAGAATTTATAAAAATATCTAACTAACAAATTAAACAAAATATATATTGTAACATGTATTATTAGAAAGAGATTATTTTATAATATTTTTTAGTTCAAATCTCTTTTCAATATCCCAAACAGTTCGAAAGTTATTCACGAATGTCCCTAAATTGTTCGATCCGGCCCATTGTGGGCCGTGAGCACGTCCGCAATAATCCCGGACACAGTTGCACGCTAGTAGAAAACTGTAC
Source organism: Lasioglossum figueresi (assembly GCA_028455805.1). Classification (NCBI taxonomy): domain Eukaryota; kingdom Metazoa; phylum Arthropoda; class Insecta; order Hymenoptera; family Halictidae; genus Lasioglossum; species Lasioglossum figueresi. Next base: position 18,937,649 of record CM052196.1, read on the forward strand.
AGATCGAATTGAAACCGGGAACAATGATGTTTTGTCCTGCACGAGCAGATGGGCCCAGGTCTTCTCCGACGGTCGGATGCCATTGGAGTGCGGCTCCGGGCAGCGATTGATCCTGACGAACGTGACGTACGAGCAACAGGGTCAATACATATGTCTCGCCTCGAACAAGATCAATGGGAACGTCCGGGAAGTTAAAAGCGACCCTGTGTCTCTGCAAGTGGTCGGCGCACCGAGGGTAAGATGCACGAGCGAGTGCACGTCGATTCAGGATCGACGTGTGCCTCGCCGATAGTAAATCGGCCCGGTTGTATTCCAGTCTCGGGAAACGAGCGGAACGCGCGGGATTTGTATCGGGCTGATACTCGCCGAAAATTAGCTAGACAACTCTCGCTCCGCTACCGCTAAATCGATCGGAACCAGTTCAAATTTAATCGCTCTCCGGCCACCGGAAATATCCTGCGGATCGGGAATCGGAAACCGGCCACACTTTTACGCGTCCTGCTTCCCGCGAAGCTGCGTCCACGTTAATGCAACAACCACGCCAGCTTTTGTCCGCTGCTAGACTTGTCAAAACTCATCGTTACCTTCGCGTTCGAACACCGTAATGTAAAGGGGTGTCATAACAAGAGTGGAATATTTATATTCCAAATAAAATACAGTTCTTTTCATTACTAACGAAATTTTGATTTACAATAAAGTCGCGTTATTTATCAGCGACAGTCTACCCAGAATTTGTCAAGTGACTACCCCCTCCACTGAGGGGCAACGCCGCAGGGTGCGCGGAGATCGAGCTACCTCGGTCAATTACAAAACTTCTTTATTTTTCATTATTTTTTTATGGGACTCTCGCCAACTTATTTGTAGCATTTTTCTTATTAAAATGACACTAAACACAATATAATTTCATGTATATTTAGCGGTATAATTGTCGATGAAAGATTCGGGCGCAAGAAAGAATAGCGCGATCCGTGTTTAAATGCTGTCCTTTTCTACGTTCGGCTACTTTTGTACTTTCGGCGCGATCGGCACGGTAAACTGTCATAAAAAATCGTGTCCCTACACGATATTTCTCCGTGCAGAACACAGTCGTTTGCCAAATAATGCGACTTTACTGTAATTATAAAGCAGACATGTGGGAATGTTATGTATGGAACAACACATCTGGTAAATTATCTCATCGGCTTTACTGGCACATTTGCGTTCGTTTGACGAAATTTTCAATCGCATTTTGGCATAATTGTGGCTGCATCTCAGGGATACAGCGTCTAATCTCCTCCTTCAAGGCTTGGGTGGTTGTGGACTTGTTCACATAAACTTTTAACTTCAAAAAACCCCAGAGAAAGAAATCCAAAGGCATTAAGGGTGTAGACTCGTTTCCAGTATTGTAAGGGTGCGAGATGCACCTTCTGATTGCTCGATAATGCAAAGATGGGATTTTTCATTAGTCATAAGCGATAGATAAAAGATCAACCTAGGCCGTAATCGCCCTCAGAAGTGCTACTTTTACGTTTACGAGACGTAAATTGCATTATTCGGCAACATGTTGCTGTCGCTGCTTTATGAAAATAGCTACATGTGCAGCTGCATGCTTTCGAATATGCAATTTACGTTGCATTTACAAACTCCTTTGCTTTTCTCAATTTTTTCCCTTTTTATCTCTCAAAATCTCTATCCTTTCTTTGTTTCTTAAGTGTATAGACTCGCGTTTCCAGGATTCTAGGGCTACGGGATGCGCCTTCTGATTTCTGAATAATGCAAAGATGGGGTTTTTCATTAGTCAAAAGCAAAGTTGAATAGCAATCCATTTTTTCTACCTTCGAACTCTGATAATTAGACAGCGGATCTTTATTCTTTATGCAAAATAAAACTTTTCAAGCCGAATTGCAACAAACTGGAGTCAAATAGAAATTTATTTACTTTCTTAATATGTTTAGTGGGTTGAAAATAATGTAACAATATTCTTAAATTCTTCTAATAGTTATACTATTTTAAATTACACCTACTCATTTTTGTCATAAACGCATAAAATCCGCTGTCTAGTGATAATTGTTTGACTCTCAAAGCACAGTAGCAAAAATTGGCACCAAATTTAAATTATCCGCTCTTGTTGGGACAATCTTCATCAGATCGCAAGCTATGCATTTATAACAGAAAAAAATGAGTCAAATACAAAAATGAAAAGACATTAGGAGAATTCAATATCACTCATTATAATGATTGAAAGAGAAAATACATTTTTGACTAACTTTGGTTTCCTACCATAAGACTTAGGCAAATTTGATTTCGTATAACTTCCTGAACTACAGCAAACTGAAGTGAAATAGAAATTGATTTTTCATTCGTCCCATTTAGTTTAATAGGTTGACAATAATGCAATAATACTTTTATAAATTCCTCTAATGGTTTTATAGTTTTATATTACTCCTCAAGACCTTTTTGAAAGAAACTACACCGAAACAAATCTATCTTGTGAAGTCAATGTAACTCAAAATGACATGTACGTAGATGGCCTCCTTTAGGGACACCCTGGTTATTAGCGGAAAACTTCGTTTCCAAATCTAGACAAATAATACCGTGTCTTATTTCCGGGCAACGCGACGCTCAAAGTGATAATACATGTTTGTGAATCGAGCGACAATGTTTAAAGCCTGGAGCAGCATATGCTTCTATTGTTAACATCGTTTGTTTACTGTGTATGTTTCTGTGCTTCCTATTTTTCTTTGATTTTTACCGCTGTGAATGGAAACAGACATTTGTTGTTGGCAACAGAAACACACACCACCGGAGTGAAATATTAGGCAACATCAGCGATTTTTTGGAAGAAACGCGATACATGACGAGAACGAGTTGCTCGTGTCGACGTAGTTTAACGAGATGGAAAGGAGTAATTAAAATCGTATAAAAACGTGCAACGAAAAAGCAGCTAGATCAATTACAAGCAAGAATTATAAGATAAACCGTACCTTCGTTTTGAAAAATAAATTTTTTTAAATTGTTAAATTTCGCAGCGTTTACATGAAGGTGCCCCTTTAATCCTTTCACTACAATGGACGAGATATCTCATTTCCACGATGTCGAAGAAACGATGCAATGGACGAGATATCTCGTCACCATGATTTCGTCGTACAATGCTATGGACGAAATATCGCGTGTATCTTTATTACACGGTCCAACAAATTTCAACTTCTTTTGGTTATTTCGATTCCCACTATGCGATTCTTATAGTTTTTCATGTTGATTCCGAATCTGTCTTTAATTTTTTTGCAAACTTCAAAGCGAGGTTCTCAAGATTAAAGTCTGCTCTACCGAGTGATATAGTTCGATTTTACTCTGGACCCTTATTTTTTAAGATAAAATAAAAAATATCCTCAAAGATTGGTGCAAAAGTGGTGTCTTTCCGTCTTTAATCATTGTCTAAGCATGTTTAAACAATCATATTGTATTAATATTGGATATCACTGTATTCGGGAAAGTCTACAGAATCTTTTGCTGTGAAGTATGATTCAATATCTTTTATAATAACATCACAATATTTGTTCAAAGTTGAAAAATATATCTCATTCTTAAACTCAATTTTCTCGAAAATTGTACGTCTAGGAGAAAAATGAAAGACAGATTCGGAATCAGCGCGAAAAACTCTATAAGAATCGCATAGTGGAAATCGAAATAATTTTTGGCTGTTGGACAGTGTTATTAATAGGAAGTGTTTCATTTGAAAATTTGGACACAAGTAATCGATTTTTAAGACATGTCATCTTTAGTGGAAGGTGCTTAATGATTATTTATTTTGTATCGAATGTAGAAGATCTGATACAGGTTTTGCACTTCAAATTCACCCGTTTGCAAATCAATTACACCATTTCGCAAGTCAAATTCAACCTTTTGCAAATAGCATATTTTTAAGCAAGGTGAAGTGGGGTAAGTGCAGATTGATTTTTGTAAAGTTAGACTTTAAGCTGATGTATTTTCAGTTTGGTACGTAAATATTTAACGCTGCCGGTATCAAATGCTTGCCACGGTTATTACTGATGAATTAATATTACGTAGGATTCTAATTTTTCTTGAAAATTTTCAATTTGATAGGATATTGTACAAAATGTAAACTACTCTGCACTTGCCCCAAAAATGGGACAAGAGCGTAACCTAGAATTAAAAATGCTTTCAAACCTTGTTTCAAGTTCTACGGGACAAGAAAATAATTATCCAAAAGCCTGCTATAATATGCTTTTTATTGCATTAAATTATATTGTTTAGTTTTATAGTTATCCATTTTTAAACAAACAAGTACTTTTATGCTAAAATATGAAAGGTGATACAGCGATATTAAAACAAAGTTTAAAATGTAAATATGATATTTATTATTAGAAAAATTTTGTCGCTACAAATATAGAGTAATACCCTACTTACTCTTCATTAAGAATTATAGTACAAAAAATAAATAACTGAAATAGTGAACTTGAACTGCCTATATAATACGCACTTTTTCCATGTCATAATATTTACGGGGCAAGAGCGGACTAGTGTTTTGCTCAATAAATTTTAAAAGGTACAACAAAAACTGTTTACTTAATGTAAATTTACATCAATATTTGTTGCACTTACCTAAAATAACAACACACAATATATAAATATCTTGTAAACTAATGCACGTTCAGGGTAACCTCAAAGTTGTACGTGTACCTCTCACGTGACTGTTTGGCATTGTTTGTTTTAAGCGAGGAAAACACCTTTATTCTTGAGCGACATGTACGTCGAATATTTCATACGGACTTATACCACATTAATAAATACAAGCTAGAGAAATTTCGTTCATATTATAATAAAAATAACCAATTTATGCACTTGCCCCGTTTACGCACTTACCCCAGTTCACCTTAAGTGCTTTGCGAAAAGAAAAACAAATAAAAAGTAATTAATTTTTAAGAAATTCCAAATTTTATTTATTGCAAAGATGTACATCAAATACTTATTTAATAGTAATCACTGGACCGCGGATTTGATTCATTTATCACAAAAATGGGTGGATGTTGTTTAAAACAGTCAAAATGTTAACTCGATTTAAGGAGGACCATATGTTATTTTCAATTGATTGAAATTGTTAAAGATATGAAGACATTTTTGTCTTGAAAAAATTTAATTTTGCATAAAGATCCGCAGTCTAGTAATCAACAATTGATTGACTTTGTAATGTATGAAAACCGAGTGTAGATATGTATGTTCATTGTAGCCATTTTCTAATTACTAAATTTAAACAATGGAAGTACATATGTATTTATTGAAGCGTATTGTTTCCTTCGCAGTAATGACACTGTTCACGTGTGTCTAAATAAATATATAATTTAATCTAAATAAATAAGTGATTAATTTTAAATATTCTTAATTGGTGAAATTGATTTAAAAAAAGGTGAAATTGCGAAAGGGTGAATTTGTAGTACAAAAAACCTATACATATATAAAAATACAACTCACTGAAAAAATTTTGCAACAAAAAATGACCAACGGAAGGAGACCAGATATTTCTATAAACAATGTTCCGTCACATTATGTATTTCACTAGGCTTTCAAGAATTTCATACAAAATAAACAACAAACTGTTAAACTGTTTAACTGTGTCAATTATGGAGTATTTACGGTGAAATGTCTTTAAAATTAAGCGGGTATTCTGGTTTTCAAGGCCGGTTTTGGACGAATTTTTAGGAATTTTTTCCTGGAAAACTATTCGACTTTTCGCATTGAGATTACGCACACATTTAATGATATTTGAAGTACACTTGTGATTTCATTTCCAGTGAAAATAATCAAACATATGTTATACAGGGTGGTTCACGCAACTTGCACACCTATATAACTACCAAAGTATGCGTTGCACGAAAAAGTTTTGT
>CM052196.1:18946562-18966224 GCA_028455805.1 Lasioglossum figueresi
CATAGGATGAACGGCAAACAAAAGATATGGATACACTCTATATTTCAGATTTTTTTCAGAATGTTTTGGTAATTATTTATAGTTGAAAACAATTAATTAATTCTTTGGGAATTTTTTTAACCATCTTCCCCTGGGTTGACACCCACCAAAAAATTCTAAAATATTGCTACGACGCTAAACTATTTTTCATAAAAATCTCAGAAGTGTCCGTTTGGTGGAACAGTGTCAAAAAAAATAAAGTATGCCGGCGAACGCTCGTAACGACGCAGCGACCGAGTCCACTTGCGGTGGCTAGCGATGGGAGCGAACGGGAAGTCAGCGCCTGTACGGAAAAGCTGATACATGTAGATATGCGACTAAATCTTCTAATATATGATTACAGTTGGAAGTCTAAACAATTATATTTTAGGAAATAGCTTACATCGATGAAGAAAAATGCGTGTAAAGCTAGTTTGTTGCTGTCAAGTAACAGAAAGAAGAACCTTCTCACAAGTATGTTGTATGGTCACGGTGTTAGAGGTTCTGCTCGATGCTGTGGAGGACTCGAGTTCGAATCCTTCTGAAGTATCAAAACTTTCTTTTCTTTTTTTATATGTATTTATAAACTAAACGATTTTTATTATTTGCATTTCAATATTCTATAAAACAAACGTAATTATTCATTTGTAATTATCATATAGATTAAAACGTTTTACATGTTTCTAATTTTGCGGAAATATAAATCTAAGTTTCAATATTTAGGCCTATATAATGGATTTATTACTCCTCATTACTTTACTACAATGCAATATGATGCTTTGTATTTCTGCGCTCAAATTCTGGACACTGCGAAATAATAATATCTTGCGCGTGTACTTCCCGTTCGCTCCCATCGCTAGCCACCGCAAGTGGACTCGGTCGCTGCGCCGTTACGAGCGTTCGCCGGCATACTATATTTTTTTGACACTGTTCCACTAAACGGACACTTCTGAGATTTTTATAAAAAATAGTTTAGCATGATAGCAATATTTTAGAATTTTTTGGTGCGTGTCAACCCAGGGGAAGATGGTAAAAAAAATTCCCAAAAAATTAATTAATTGTTTTCAACTATAAATAATTAGCAAAAAAATTTGAAATATAGAGTGTATCCATATCTTTTGTTTGCCGTTCATCCTATGTCGATATCTCTTCTCGTTTTAGAACAAATTGCATTTAAGTGCGGGGGAATTGATCCCAATATCACCCTTATCGGTGGGGGTAGACATTTGAAATTTTACACAATGTTTTTTTTAGACATAAATCGATGTTTTAAAACAGGAATCAGGAAAATCTGAGCGGAGGCCGCTGGCCCATGCTTATCCGGCTAGACCCTTTATGATCTGAATGGGCAGGGAGACATTCACTTTAGGCTTTTCTCTAGACGTATAACTCCACACAATCAATGTTTGCAAAAACTTTAAAAGCTTTATCTCAATAACTATTTCTTTGCGACATACGACTCCTTTCAACCTTTTTCTCTTTTGGATAAGTAGAAGGCGTTCATGTTAAAAAAAACTTTACCAAAAATTATCTCTGTTATAAACGATTTTGCGGCAAATTTGTCTTATAAATTTTCACCGATCCAGAGGTGTTGATTCACCCCTAGGACGGATGACAATTACTTTTTATACACCCTGTACATTTATTCGGATGGCGCGATGGGGGACTTTTGGAAACTTGTTTTACTGTAATTGGTTGATGGTGGCACGGGCCAGGCAGTGGAAAATCAATACTTAGTCGTGTATTGTTCTTTATAAAAGAAGTTAACGAATAGGTGCTTGTTTCTCAAGTAGAAATGAGAATGATTGGTCAGACCATGTTGAAGAGGCTACATGTACGGTGTAATGAGATACTTTCGAGAATTTGTTTTTCAAGCTGGTTATTATAAGGTTTAAAACACCATTTACCATTTCAAATGAAAATTAATTGAGACTGAAACGATGCATTAAGGAGAAATTATTAAATCAATTTTTTTGTATTGAGCATTCAGGATGATCGGTAACTAATGGTACAATTTAAAAGAGGGTAGTTTTTCATTAAGAAATAAGGTGAAATAAATCCGTGGCTAAAACACGTTCAGTAGGAGAACGGAGAAATTATAGAACATTTTTGAAAATGTAATTACAGGAAAATCGTTACCGTGTACGTAATAGCGACGTGTAAAAAAACAGAACATTTCCAAGACCGCATCTTTGAAAGTGTGTAATTCCAGGAGCATGTACAAAGAGAAACTTTTATAATTAATACCTCTATGGATGTTTCTTTGAGAATGAAAACGGAAAGAATTCCTGTAGGTGAATGAACAAACACATACCCACTAGTCGGTTGCTTAACATTTTATTTTCTGAGAAAATACGATTACGCTTTGAGTTCTCATAGGCAGCAACATTAATCACAGAAAATTTTCGAATAAAATCGTAACGGTATATAAAGAATACTAAAATATAGTACAGTATTTTATCCATAAATGTCCCAAATGTCTGGCCGGTAAATGTCCCGGAGTTATCCCCACTACTGCGGAGTGTACCCCCTTGAGGGGCCGTGAAGCTTGAGAGGCCTCGGTCGCCGAGAAGTATGACATCATACGGCTTGGGCATATCGGTGAGACCACACTAATCCGAATTTCAAACTTCTTTATTATTCATTATTTTTTAATGGAACTTTGACAAACATATTTGTGGCATTTTTCTAATAAAATTCATATCAAATATCATATAATTCCGATGATATTTACTTGCGTAATGGACGACTAAAGTTTTCGACGCAAGGAGGAACAGCGTATGGGAAGTTCTTTGCGTCGATAACTTTCTTCAAACAGTAGACTTGGTTCGTCAATTTCATATATTTGTCAATTAATGACAATTTTAATTATACTAATTTTCAAGTTTTAAATATTTATATAAAATACGCAAAAAATAGTAGCCGTGTCGATTTTTTTGAGGTTTTTGATTTTTTACAAGCAGGCTTTTCAATTTAAAAATCTGAAACCAATTGCAGAATATGTATCTTGATTCTTTACATGCAGCAGATTTTTCTCAGAATTTGTAAACATCATGAACTACGAAAAATAGGCTAAAACCTGATTTTTCGATTTTCACCTCATATCACCTTCCCGATCGAGATACACGGTTGAAATTTTGCACGGTATGTTTTCTTCTTGATGCCCTACCGAATGACCCATCGTCGATATAATTCGACTCAAGGACACTTTTATTTACCATCTTATCCGACTATGCCCTTCAAATTTTCCTTTGCCACTTTGCCACTTTGAATTTTTACAAGTGAGCATTCGTAACGCGATTTTTCAAATACATTCGATGATCTGACAAAAAAAATGTTTCCAACAAAAGCTGATCAGTATTCACTTTTCTACAAAGCTCGTTATAAAAATTTAAAAGTAAATTTTTTTATATAAAAAACTGGAGGTCACCTTAATTTTTTAAATATTAACATACATTTTCTAGTTCATAATATTCTAACTGGCATCGAGACGAATTCAACGACCTATACCAATATAACATTAAACCTTGTAATAACGGTGTAATCGAAAGTTTTTTGGCCACAGAAAGTGCTTGTGCGGCGTCAACTTAACGTAGTGGCGCGTTGCAGGTCAGTTGCCGGGGCGGTCTAGTGTGCAAAGGCCTTAATAATTGTCTCTGGGCAGACCCGTGTTGGGGACAATTATCGATAAAATACTGTACAAATATTTCACGACTCGCTAAAATGCCCTTATTATTTCCTCGAGAACGTCTTACAGAATCGATTGATATGAAAGGGAGGTGGCGGGACGGGATAAAATCAATCGAACGGAGACAGTAGGGTCGATCTGTTCCAGCACGAAGGCCTCGAACACGATGATCGAGGATCCACGTCTGACCGTGGACACGATGGAACGCAACAGCCAGCAGTACGCCTCGGAAAAACGACCCAATCACGTTCTGAAACCGGTTCCGTCGCAGCAGTACCAACAGGAGTGCTATCAGCACGATCCCCCGCACCAGCAGTCGCACTATCAGAGGCACCATCATCACCACGGGCAACACCACGGGCCACAGTATACGCTTCAGGTCAGATAAGTTGATAGACAGAGAAAATCAAGAAAAACCAAAAAACGAAACAAATCAAAATAAGAAAGAACCTGTTCTCACAAAGTAGAGAACGATGTCGCTGAGCGACGTCCCTCGGACTTTGTTTTTATTCCTCCCGCAACACCTCACGATCCCAAAATCATCTCCTCGAACGCACGAACGACACGGACGCCCTTTTTTCCGAGGCTCAAAAACCGGTATCGCGTAAGCTCGCATTCGAGTACTCGCCGCTTTTTTTCGCCCAACGGAATTTTAATATCTCGTTGGCGGCTCGCTTTTTCATTCCGCAAATTTTTCGGGGCTAATCTACGAAAGTCGATGCGCCGCTGCCTCGCGAAACGTTTTCCGGTGGCTCATTTCGTCGAGCCCGAGATAACATTCTTTCAACCGCATTCTGCTTTCTCCCGCGACGAAGAGGAATCGCGCGCGGGCTCGTTCGAACGCGAGAAAACTTTACCGGAATCCTCTGTGCAGCTCGTTTCGTTCCGTTCGCTTTCCCTCACCTCCGTTGCGATGCGATCTCGTTCGATAGAGGCAACGAAGCATGATCCCTCTACTGCAAGAGAGTTTGCGACAGAATGAGAGATAGAGGAGACTCTCTTTTAGTGTTTGATTGCTCGTTGTACGATAGTAGCTGGCTGGACTCGAGGGCCTCGTAGTTGCGACTGGTGTGTCCAAGAAGGTCTCGAAAATTAGCGACAAGCTTCGTTCTTGCTAGCCGTAAACGAATTGGACTGAGGAAATTATGCCACTGGAGATTTCAATGTAACACAGTCGATCAGATTGGTTCAATTTGTTATCGTTTCCTTGTGTTTTCAATTTAATATAGAGGCACTTCCATTTTATTGTAGAACCTTGATTATCCAAACTAATCAGAGCAACATGAGAAACGTTACTTAATTATAATGCTACATTATGTGTACCAAAGAAATTTTTTGTTAAAGTTTGTTTTTACATCAACACCTTCGACTCATCGAGAATAGAAAATGTAATCCAATAGATTTGGGTGAGAAAATGTCAAAAATCCAAGTTCCAATCCTGGGCGATCAGTTTTTCAAAAGTTATGAGTGTTTACAGTTGAGTAATTTTCAATATTTTTTCGATAACGTAGACTTGCAAGTATAGTCAAGCCGAACGAACTTAATCCTGACCAAACTTGTCGCGGCACCGCTTGTTGGACGATGTCTAAGTGTATACCAATATGGCGCGCCCTTACCTGCCATAATCGCTGAAAATCGCTCAAGTTTAAACACTCATAACTTTTAAACCGTTGATCTCCGAGGATTGAAACTTGGATATCTGACACTTTCTCACTCAAATCAACTGGATTACATAGAAGAAAGGCAAAAATTTCTTGTTACGTATATATATTCACACGATTATGTTCTATCTCATCAACACGGTCAGGTGGACCGTAGTTTTAGGCTTTTCTCTATACGTATAACTCCACGCAATCAATGTTTACAAAAACTTTAACAGCTTATATCTTAATAACTATTTGTTTGCGACATATGGTTCGTTTCAAACTTTACGACGTCTCGATGAGTAGTGCGAAACTGTAGTAGTTTGTGGTATATGGCTGTTGCCAAGGTATTTAGGACAACACATGTTGTAGACAGAAGACAGCAGTACCTCTCCGAATGTAAACCGATCAACATATGTAATCCGAGCAACTAATAATAAATCACTTTTATAGATGTTGATGTAAAAAACAACTTTAACAACAATTTTCTTTGTCATAAATAGACTGCGGGTGTTAATTTTTTCAGACGAATTTCAAGAATGTGGAATAAAATAGAATGTTATTTCCAGTGGTAGTAGCATTTGCAGATATGAAATAAATAAAAACTGTACTAAATTCTGCCGAATTTGATATTCTACTCTTTTTCGAAAATATTCAGAAGCCATAAATGCATAAAGATCCGCAGTCTAGTCATAAATAATTTTGTGGCAAGTTTCATTTACAAATGTCCATCGATCCAGAGATGTAGGGAAATTCCCTCTAGGACAAATAACCATTACTTTTTAAATACCCTGTACAATAAATAGTGTTGCTCACGAGTCGGCTTAGATTCAGCTATTTAAATTTAAAGTGTTTCGGTCCTACCGTACTAAGCATGAAATAATCGATGCTACTGAAGTTACCACTGACTGAAGAATGTAAAGTGGGGGAAATAGGGCTTTCACGAATGGCCTAATGAATTCGTTGTGAGCCCACAACTATTGACCCTCGGAGTACCTTCTTGGATGCGTCAGCGTTCTACCTCTCAGCCACTCACGCAAGACTATTCCGCAAAACCGGACATTCCAGTCAGGCATGAACGAAACCCCCTTAGTTTTCGATCTAGTGGTTAGAATGGAGTTTCTGCAAGCATTTGCTCGCACTCGCAAGCCAAGATCGTTTTTGAACCACACATACCATCGTAGCGTGCTTGTCGACGCACCCCTTATCCGTTTCGCTCCTCCGAATCGCTCGAGTCCCCTAAACGCGCGCATCTCTCGATATTTGCATTTGTTTTTCCTTCTGTCTCCCTCTCTCTCTCTCACTCTCTCGCTCTCTGTCCTCGTCTCATCCTATCTTTCCGTTCGCACTTATCGGGAAGTGGTTTCGTGAACAAAAGCATCGGCTCTGGTACATATGGATTCGAAAAGTAGAGAGAGAGAGAGAGAGAGAGAGAGAGGGAGACGCGAACGCAATGAGTGCACGTGCTCACTCAAACGTTGATAATCACGGTGAATAAGAGCAATCCACGTACTGGGCCGGGATGATTTAATTCTAGCTGTTTTTCACCCCGATCGGTCATATCGCCCGTCACGCTGACGTTCTACGAACTGAGAACCCTCACTAATAGAGAACAACCCTTTCGGAAAGCTTTCGGAGATGTCCCTCGGTGATTAACAACCCGGCTTCGAGTTCAATCGATTTATTGATGAGCCACGCACTGGTAAAACATTTTTCGATGTAATTGTAACTAGTCCCAGAGGTTTGTGCAAAATCAAAATTTTTCTACATGCATTCCAAGAAACTGGGGTGAACTTTATTTTCCTTCTAAATACATTTAGTAACAGTATTTTGAAATCTCTGTTTTTGCTCTGTGTTTTTTTTCATTTGTGTCATAAATGTCATCGCAGTAGAACTCGTGTGGTTCATTATTCTAACCTGGGTGGTTAACACTCGACCCTCCCTCGTCTTCTCAAAGCAACACTTTACCTACCGATTGCGTTATGCTCCTTTAAAAATCAATGATTTTCGTATAATAATAGCAGTCGATATGGATCAGATTACGTTGCTGAAAGTGTTTTGCTGGTTTATGATTGAAGTTGCTGTAGCTGTTGAAGAATCCACAGCGCCATTAAGCAAAGTGTTAAGCTGAGAGTCGTCCTCATTTGGTGTTAAATTGACACGATAAAACATCCAGTGTAAAACAAGTATACATAATGAAAATGAATTTCTTGAAGAGATTTCTCGCTTTCCCATTTTCTCGCGTGTCAAATTAACACATTAGCGACCGGTGATTATTGCATAATTTTGAAAAATCCATGGTGCATGGGTAAACACTATTTAATGGAACATTCAATTGCAACAGTAATTTTCATTCTGAACTAACGAGTCATCTAATAGTTTCATGTAAGGCGGTAGACTCGTTTCCAGGATTGCAAGGGTGCGGGATTCGTGTTCTCATTTCTCGATAATTTAAAAATGGGGGTTTTAAGTAGTCAAAAACGCTAGATAAAAGATCGATCAGCGCTATCGCCCTGAAAAGTCCTATTATTTCGTTAACGAGACGTTATTTGCATTATAAATGTTTAATGTTCTCGGCGCTACGGTTTCGATAAATTTCTACTGAGAAAACAGAAAACAATTTTGCAGATTATCAAATAATCATCGACGTTTCGATTCTAGTTTGAATCATTTTCAAGATGTATTTGCCTTGCGTTTGTTTTTGATGTGATTTAATACTTTAGACATAACATAACGGAAACATAAAACCGAATAATGCAAATTACGTCTCGTAAACAAAAAATATGACTTTCAAGGGCGACAGCGATCTAGATCGATTTTTTATCTAGCGTTTTTGACTACTGAAAAACCCCATTTTTGTATTATCGAGAAATGAGAACGCGTATCCCATACCCTAGTAATCCTGGAAAAGGAGTCTACTCCCTTAAGGACTGCGTCTTCTAGACAGACGACACTCGCACGTGACTGCACACAGTCGTCGCAGAACACTCACACCCCGCTAGACCACGTATACACTCATACGCGAAAGTATTCGAACGCTTACAATTCTAACATTCAACTAATGAAATATGTATGTTACATTGAAGTATTTGAAGTAATTTGCCACATATAACAAGGGGTTGATCTTAACACTACATAAATAACACTAGAAAATAATCCAACAATATATAACGTTTTTACAATACATTTATCATAAACACGTACTAGAAGGGACACACGAAAGTATTCGAACGGAACATTTAATAGTTATTTAAATTGAATAATTTAAAGTTTTAATAGGAAGTTGGACCACCGTTTGCTTTTATAACGGCCCTAAGTCTGTTTTCCATTGAGTGAACTAACTTAGAAGTAACCGTTGGATCTATTGATTGCCATGTTGCAATAATATTTCGTTTTAACGCTTCTTTCGAAGTAATAACTGTAGTTCTCAATCTTCTTTCCGCCTCATCCCATAAATGTGGCAACACGTATGGAACATTATACAATACCCAATCTGTGACTATTTTAGCGGTATGTTTAGGATGATTGTCCGACTAAAACCAGTAATTACTTGGTAAATTCAATTTTGATACACCGTCTTTTAGGTTCTCCTGCATAATTTTTAACTACTTTGTTTTGTCGATTATTCCGTCAATAAGCACAAGGTTTCCCACTCAACTAGATGCCATACAGCCCCAAACTAATACAGATCCACCATTATGTTTAATAGTCGGCCGTAGATTACGAGATTCCAATTCTGTGTTCTGTTTTCTCCAAACTTTTTTAAGTCCGTCGCTACCAAAAACGTTGAATTTACTCTCATCAGAGAATAATAGCGCGTCCCAGAACGAATTACTTTTATAAATAAATTTTTCTGCGAATTGTAAACGCAAAATTTTATTTTTCTTGCTAATAAATGGTTTTCGTCTTGGAACTCGTACATGTAAACCATTATTTCTTAATAATCGACGACACAATTCGGGATGCACTTCTTTCTGGAACTGTGTAGCTACCATTGATGCCAATTGTCATCCAGAAATAAAAGGATCTTGTCTGATTTTTCGTATGATTGTTTTCTCTTCTCTTTCAGTCGGCTTTTTTTAACGTCCACAAGGGGGCTTAGTAGCAATGTTACCTTGCGTATTAAATTTCTTCACAATATAATGAATCGTGGACTTACTTCTGTTTACAAATTTTGCAATTTCACCTAATGATTTGCCTTCCGTATACCATTTTATTATTCATTCTCTGATTGACTTGCTCGTTTCGGATTTCTTGGGATTCATTTTGTTATAATGTTTATAATGAAAATTGTGACAGAAGCTTTTAACACTGTTTCGCCTGGACTGACTACTAGTCAACAAAGCAATGTTTGTTTCCATTCTGTGAGCGTTGGAAATTGTTTGTTTACATTCTATTAGCGTCAGAAATTCTTAGTTGTCCAAAGTTCGAATACTTTTGTGTGCCATGTCTGGCACATGTTTACAATAAATGTATTGCAAAAAACGGTATATATTGTTAAATTATTTTCTAACTTCGTGTATGTAGTCTTGAGACCCTTTCCCTTGCTATATGTGGTATATTACATCAAATGCTTTAATATAACATACATATCTCATTAGTTGAATGTCAGAATTGTAAGCGTTCGAATACTTTCGCGTATGACTGTACGTACGCGAGGATTGCAAGGGTCCGGGATTCCACTCCTGATTACTCAATAAGGCAAAGACGGGGTTTCTAATTAGTCAAAATCGTTAGATGAAAGATTAATCTAGGGGGCTATTTCCCTCAAAAGTCCCACTTTTCCGTTTACGACGCGTACTTCTCATTATTCGGCAGCATGTCGCGGAGCCGCGAGATGCAATGGACATGCGATGGTGCTGCCGCCTATCGTGGCTGTCGATATGCTGCCGAATAATGAGAATACAATCAATACAATCCATGAATAATTTCATTGAATTTGGTAAGGATAAACCGACAGTTTCCAGTCTCTTTATTGTGGCTGCAAGAGTTTGTAAATGTACTTTTATAAACGTCAAATTTTATGAAACTTGTGCCTGTTGCAGCACATTCTAACCTGTTGCAATTGCAACTAGATCATCTTCATCAAAATCTTCAACTACCTATTTACAGAAACAAAATAAAGATTGTGAATTAATGATTTTACTGTTTTCGAAAGTTAAGAAAAAAGAATAGGCGAACCTCTTTAGTGTTATCAAAATGTTTGGCATAAAATATTCGAGTCGAACAAATCGCAGCAAACTATAGTGAAATTATATAAGATAAATATTTAATATATATGCGCATATGCACATGGTAGAAAACATATGCAATATGGAAAATAATATTTGCATATCGAAATATGTATTTACATAAACATCTGCAGTGTAGTAATGAGAATTACGCGTCATAAACGTAAAAGTAAGACTTTTGAGGCAAATAGCCCCCTAGATTGATCTTTCATCTAGCGATTTTGACTATTAAGAAACCCCGTCTTTGCATTATTGAGAAATCAGAAGTGGAATCTCGGACCCTTGCAATCCTCGCGTACGTATACGTGGTCTAGCGGTGTGTGGGTGTACTATGTTGACTGTGTGCAGTCACGCGCTAGTGTCTCGTCTATCTAGGAGACGCAGTCCTTAAGGCGGTAAACTCGTTTCCAAGATTGCAAGAGTGCGGGATTCGCGTTCTCATTTCTCGATAATAATAAAATGGGGGTTTTCAGTAGTCAAAAACGCTAGATAAAAGATCGATCTAGGGCTCTTTCGCCTTCAAAGGTCCTGTTGTTTCGTTTACGAGGCGTAATTTGCATTATTCGGAAACATTAAACTGCGTATGTAGCTATTTTCATAGCGACATGCTGCCAAATAATGCAAATTACGTCTCGTAAACGAAAAAATAGGCCTTTTGAGGGCGACATTGCCCTAGATCGATTTTTTATCTAGCGTTTTTAAGATTGCAATGTAAAAGAAAATTTCTATGCTTTCTTTTGGTACAGCACAATTATTGAAAATCCTATTAATATTCTTCCGGTAGGTAAAGTGTTAACATCCAGGTCCATCGAGGGGTTGCAAAATGAGCGTCCCGCACCTAGAAATGAGAACACGTTTCAATCTCCTGTCTCGAGACATTCGAACAAAGCGAATTTTATCACTTAGAACCATAGGCTCGCACAATCATTGACCAATCGGCACCGGTTCCCCTCGGTTCGCCGTTCACCACCCCCTCCACGGCAGATCGAGATAGCGATTTGAGTGATTTATGCGGTCAGCAGAGTGCATTACGCATGCATTTGGTTGCATCCACTAGCCGCCGTGCCGGTGTCCTGTCCCTTTCCCAATTACCTGCAATCTCCTTGTAGGTAATTTAATTTAGGTACGTGTGCCTAAGTAGCGCCGGATACAGCCACTTCTACCATAACGCGATTACGATCTTCCGGGGCAGCCGAACCGTACACCGTCCGCATTAGTCGAGATCGTTAACATCGGCCCGCGAAATGTTTCCCTGGCACGGTGACTCGCGAAACTAGGTCGAAACGAATCTCGACTCGAAGAAACTGTTGTAGAACTCGATTCGGAATCGTTCGGTGTATACACTACCAATTATGTCACTCGGTCCCAGATATTGTCGCTCCCGATTGTACTTCCGCACAGTGGTCCGGGGGATCGATCTAGCAGTTCATTTGGTAAAATATTACTTGCCTCATGTCGGTGCTTAATGCATCTACATTACTTTCTAAATGTTTAGCAATCTCGATAAATTTAATAAAAATTATTATTAGAATAAGCATTTCAAAATGAGCATTTTGGGAATATGATTTTCAATCCAAAAAATTACTAATTTTCTTTTGTAAACCTTGCCGAACCTATTCATAATTTCAAAAAAATTGGTTTCTTTTTAGTGAACAGCATTCTTTTTCCTTAAAAATGCATACCTCAAATTTAGAATTACAGTTCGGCATTTATTGCATAAGTAATTCTTAACCCTTTACACTCCGAATTATTTTTCAATTTTGTTGCCAACAACTCCCTACTATTTTAAGTGTTTCATTTCAAATTTACTTCAAAGGACAGTTTCTGGATTGCTACTTATTTTAAACAATTTTGTTTACGTATTATATTAAATATAGATCTTAAGCTTTGTTGTAATTTATATTTGTGGAGTTTATATTTGTTTTTAACTTAAAATACGACTTAGATAAATAAAGTAAGAACCAAATTCGTATAAAAACACGTTTCATTTACATTTTCCTTTGTCCGATGTCGAGTCACACGCGAGAAAGGAGTGCAAAGGGTTAATGGACTAATGAAAGTTAGCTATGGCTATTTCCCTTCGACATGAAATATCTTTGATTTCCAAATAGTTCTGCTTTTTTCAAATTGGAATATTTTCAGTATACTTTTCCTTGTATGATGCCGCCAGAATTATCTCCACCTTCGTCCTTTTTCAGGAATTATTATTGTTTAAATTGTCAAACATACTTCAGTGGATATTGATGTTTATCGAATGTATATTTACTTGCTAAATGTCCCTTGCCTTCAAAAACGATTAAATTAATAAGATTTATTCATAATTATACAAGCACTTGAAAATCAACATTTTATGAATACCATTATCATTATTAATGGTATTATTATATTATTTAATTATTATCATATTTAATGATATTATAATAATCCGGATTATTGTTTATTTCAAAACTGATCATGATTTTTCAGGCATTTCCGATAATGAGACAAAAAAATGTTTTAAACAAAAGATAATCAACATTTAGCGATCTATATATTTCAATAAAAAAAACTTTTTGCAAAATGTGTATTCCATAAAAACCCGAGGACACCTTTAATTTTTAAAGATCAATATTATATACAGGGTGCGGCACCTAAAACAGGTCACCTGAATAAATCGCTTGCTTTTGAAGATAGAAAAAAAAGGACCAGACCAAACTTACTTGATATCGAGGGGCTCGTAATCTGATGTCATTAATTTTTTTATAGGTGGAGACGTCAAGGAGATACGAAGGTCAACTCTGTTTTTTTAAATGGAACGGTCTGGTTTTTTATTTACATTCTGATAGTGTATTTCAAGACGAATACAATGATCTATTGTGATGGTCATTCAAGGTCACGCAAGGTCAACTGCAATAGAAAATAAAATGTCTGAAGGCACTCTTCGAACGCTACGACGATTTACATGTAACATGTTATGTACGTATTCGCTGCTACTTCGAGTGTTCCAAATGTCGACCTTGAACACTGAGACATAATCTAAAACGTTGCAATACCGATGATACTGCCTGACAAATTTCAGTTGTATCTATTACAGAGCAAGCTCATTTTATACGTTCTTGCATATCAACTGTGGATGTTGGTTTTTCGCGGTACACTTGTTCCTTCAATTTTCCCCACAAATAAAAATCAAGCGATGTCAGGTCTGGGGAACGTGCTGGCCATTTATTACTTCCTGATCGACCAATCCAACGACCTTCAAATGTCCTGTTTAGTAATTCTGTAACAATTCGAGCTGAACGAGCAGGACATCCGTCTTGTTGGAACCACATGGACTGTCGCATGTCCAGTGAAATGTCCTCTAACAATTCTGGCAAAACATCTTTTAAGATTCTCTCGTATTTATGACTATTTAGCGTGCCATCGATGAAATATGGACCAATTATTTTATTACGAAGAAGGCCGCACCAGACGTTGACAGACCAAGGTCTCTGGTTGTCCACTTCTCGTAGCCATTGTGGATTATCTACTGACCAGTAATGCATGTTGCGACAGTTAACTTGTCCGTGGTCTGTAAATGTGGCCTCATCCGTAAACAAAATTTTATTCAAGAACATTTGATCGTCTTGCACAGTTTCCGTAGGCTCCATTCGCAAAACTGTAAACGTTTTTGAAAATCATTTTCACTTAATTGTTGATGCAGCGAAATGTGGAATGGGTGAAATTTGTTAATTTTAAGTATTCGCAAAATACTTCGTTGACCGATGCCACTCTCGCGTTCAAGTTGCCTCGTACCAACATGTGGATTTTTTATTACACTTGCTACAATGTTTATCGTGTTTCCATCATCGGTTGCTTTTTTTTGGCTCGAGTGCGTTTTTTCTTATCCACATTTCCAGTTTCTCGAAACTTTTTTATAATGTTTGCAAAGACAGAAAGTGAAGGACTATTACGATCGGTAAATCTTTCACCATACACGCATAAATGATAACCATTTCCACTTTCTCTGCTATCGTGTAACGCATTCTTGAAAATTGAACACTCGGATTGAATATTTCGAAGCCGTACTCTGGTCGGTAGTCAAACTACTAATAACATTTCTGGATACAGGTAAGCATACAATGCGATGGTATGTTTATTTATGTTCTGCGACCCTTACCAATACTTAGAAGAGCAGTATGCCAACAACCAGAGAAGACACAAAAGTATTTGAAGAGTGCTTTGAGACATTTTATTTTCTATTGCAGTTGACCTTGCGTGATCTTGAATGACCTTCATAACAGGTCATTGTATTCGTCTTGAAATACACTATCAGAATGTAAATAAAAAACCATACCGTTCCATTTAAAAAAACAGAGTTGACCTTCGTATCTCCTTGACGTCTCCACCTATAAAAAAAATTAATGACATCAGATTACGAGCCCCTCGATATCAAGTAAGTTTGGCCTGATCCTTTTTTTTCTATCTTCAAAAGCAAGTGATTTATTCAGGTGAACTGTTTTAGGTGCCGCACCCTGTATATATATATACGTTTGACTTCATGATATTGAAGATGGTGTCAAAACGAATCCAATAATCTACATTGTTACACCCTTAAACTTCCAAATACGAGGTGTGATCAAAAAGTAAGGTGACTTTTTATTTTTATCAAAAAATGTTTATTTATTCATCAATATTTATGTTGTCCCCTTCAAAGTAATCCCCTTCAGATATAATACACTTGTGCCAGCGCTTTTTCCAGTCCTCGAAGCACTTCTGATAAGCACTTTTTGGAATAGCTTTGAGCTCTTTCAGCGATGCAGTCTTTATCTCCTCGATCGTTGCAAATCTCCGCCCTTTCATGGGTCTCTTCAGTTTTGGGAACAGGAAAAAGTCGCAGGGGGCCAAATCCGGTGAATATGATGGCTGAGGCATGATTGTGGTGTTGTTTCTGACCAAAAAATTACTCACAAGCAACTATGCGTGAACAGGTGCATTATCGTGATGCAAAATTCATGAATTGTGTTTCCAAAATTCGCAAACGGCGCATAACTTCAAGGTAATACTTGTGGTAAGAACTCCTGATGCACCACGCCATGATAATCGAAGAAAACAGTGAACAAAACCTTGACATTTGATCGAACCTGGCGTGCTTTTTTCGGTCTTGGCTCTTCTGGGGACTTCCATTGGGACGACTGGACTTTGTTTTCGACGTCATAACGATATACCCATGATTCGTCACCAGTTATGACCCTTTTGATCAAGTCAGGATCATCATTGACGTCATTCAACAGCTCCTGAGCGATGCTCATGCGACGTTTCTTCTGGTAAAATTAAGCAGTTTCGGAACAAACTTTGCCAAACACTTCTAACCTTTGTGCTACTCACAAACAAACAAAAAATGCTATATAGCTGAAACTGTGAACATATGTTCGGGACGAGTGTACCAGCATAAGAACAAAAAGAAAACGAAAATCGACTGTAGCCTTACTTTTTTATCACACCTCGTACACAGTGCTAAAATCTTAACCCCTTGCCGTACCATTTCCTTTACAGTTACAGTCTTTATCCTCAAAAATGTCGTACAAGGGAAAAGAAAATTTATATTTTTGTATGGCTACATTTATTTTAATGCTTAAATATTAATTACAAACGAATCACAGTTTATTTCATCTTTTAAAGGAAACGCGTAACATTCATATTTGTTAGACTTTGTTCAAATCTTCCTGACGAGTCTGACTCGTTAAAATACGGCAAGGGGTTAATGTACTGCTAGATCGGCTGACCGGACCACTGTGTTCCGTATAGATCACGCTTTGCTCTTCGGTGCAGAAATTAGTGCTGCAACTCTCAGAAATTCATTCGACTTTTCTACGGACGTCTTTCAAGGATAAAAATATTCGCAATTGCTAAGTTCGTTTCGCCCTTAAGGCTATTAACACGTCACCTAATAGAACTAAGATGGCGGCTTTGGTGCGGTGTAGTTATCAATACATTTTGTATCATTGTCCATCTACAACAAATATAAATTTATTCAGTTATAGACTACAACTGAATAAATCTAAATTTTTATGGTTGTACATTTCAGTCAAAATGACACTGAAACAGTATTTCGTCATTATTGATGCTAAAGTCATCGAAGCAGTTTATCCCTTAGGACTCGATTGGTGACTCAGAGAGTCGCCACTAAAAATTGCTGTAACATTATTCAAAATATTGTTTACATTATTAAATATGTTGGCATGTAATCAATTACTAAACATTTAAGTATTATATGAGGTATTATATCAATTTTATATTCACACGAAGAACAAAATTAGTATAGAATCGAATTATTATAGGTCGGAGAAAACGTTTAATTTTCGAGTTAAATTAGCTCCGAGTGCAAAGGGTTAAAGTCTACGGAATGAGAGTCACACAGAATTTTTGCTTAATTAAGATACAAAAAGAATGCGCAATGTGTTACTAGTCAAATACCGTCGTGTTTAGAAATATATAAATATAAACCCGAAAATATATAGCCACATTTGAAATTGTTCTGTACTATAATGGATTCAATGAAGAATCATCCGATTAATTTCTGCACCCCATAGAAATTCAGGGAAAAGATCCTGACACTATCATATGTATTTTAACACTAAGACCTCCACGAACTTGATCCAAAATCATGTGACATTCGCCGAGCATCTCGTTACGATAAACTGCTTTATAGTAGACGAATGAGAGCATCTGTATAAATAACTGGATCGTGGGTTTTAGTGTTAAAGACAGAAGCGTAATCCTTAGACCATATATACTTATACAAGCAGCTTCAGATAACGTGCTTTGTTCCAAGATTACATCGTCTACCAGAAGACGGTTGTAGGCAAAGTGCCCACAATATCTGTCTGTTAAGAAGTCGCAGTGCCACAAGTCTAAACTGTTAGAAAGGAAACGATCTTCGTGTCTCATTCTGTATAAATATTTATGGAAACTGTAATATTTATTTTATTTTATTACTCGTTCATGTTTACTTTGCTCTTATTATTTTAAATAGTGCTAACTCATTATGTCAATAATAATTTGGAAAAGTTAAATTTTCTGTATTTATTTCCTCACAACTTACTTTATTTAAAAAAAAAAGAATTGTAAGAACACTATACAGTCCGATTAAATGAGGCCACCTAAATATCTCTTCAGGTTATTGTAATGCAAAAAGTATTTGTCACGTAATGTGCATGGTGTCAATTGACCAAATAATTGGCAAGAATATTTTTTCCCGAAAATCATTTTTTTGGGGAGTTATCAAGGTCATCGATGTCTTTTGATACATAACTACATGTTTTTTGTATTTCATCGAGTAAATAATCGAAACGTACATTCATATATGTATAATAACATGACCTTGACATGACCTTGATCTTTTAGGCCAGGTACTTGATCTCAAGGTTTCTCCAAGGTCGTGTTATTATACATATCTGAAAGTATGTTTGAATTATTTAATCGATGCAATGCAAAAAAATGTAGTTATGTATCAAAAAATCATCGATGATCTTGATAACTTCGAAAAACATGATATTCGGAAAAAAATATTCTTGCCAATTATTTGGTCAATTGATACCATGCACATTACGTCACAAATATTTTTTTTATTACAATAATCTGAAGAGATATTTCGGTGGCCTTATTTAAACGGGCCACCCTGTATGTATATACGATATTAACCCTTGTGACCAGAGCTGGGGAAAATAGTATTTTAGATAGTAAATAATAAATAATCCTATTTATTTTAAAGTATGTGTACAACTTTGAAAATAAAATACTTTATCTGATGCAGTCATTTTTGAAAATAAAATCATTTATTTGAGGCATTAATTTTTGACACTAGTATTTGCAAATAGTATCTTATTTGAAGAATATTGAAAATATTTGTATTTTGTCTTTATTTTCGATTTCAATTTTAAATATCATTGCTGAAAATAATGGTTCGAATTCAATACATTTGTGAGTGTAAATCGCTTCTTGACGATAAGATAGACTGTATGTTTATGCGGTTTCTCAGAGTATTATAACAATGCAATAAATAAAATATTTTATTTCGTGTTTCAGTTTGTTAATATAGAAATATTTTATTTTGTGGAACAAATTGTTGAAATAGAAATATCGTATATCGTACATTAAGCATATTTTGCCGTGCTGCTTGAAAAATTTCCCCTTCTTTCCTATGTGTTAATTTTTTTGGATGATCTGTAGGTTTTTTACTGCCGTATTTTTCTTTTAATTTAAAAAAATTGTTTATGACATTTAATGACCTTTTCAATCTTCTTGCAATTTCTCTGTTAGAGAGACTCATATTGTGGAAAGGAATAATTTGGCCCTTTTCGTTATCATTTAACGATTTCCCCGTGTCATTGTGCTTTAATAATATCAAACGAACATAAAATTTTTTTATAATTTTTAAACTTTATAAATCTGTGTACTTACCATACAAAAACGTTCAAAAAATTGTACTATCAATAGTAATTTTCAAATATTTCTCCGTGAACCTAAGATTATTTCGTATCTTGTACTCAATAATTTTCAAAGTATTTTTGAAACACGTACGTCTTTACACTGATACTGTTGAACACAAGATACATAGAACAGATTCTTGCGAAATAAAAACAAAGGCCACAGTACACTTCCGAAAACGAAAATAAAATTAGAAGCAGTGAACCAGCCGACGCGGCTAGTGAACCTATCATTATTTCGACCACTGTATAAAATACTTACTTCTGGAAAAGATATATTCGTATTACAGTTTTGTCATTCCTTACAATTCTTTATGCAACAAGTTTACACCGTTTTCCCAAATGTTTACGAAATAATGCATTATTGTGCTTGGATACCACGCTTTTATATCGCTATCCACCATTTTGAATTATCTTGCGACGTCAGTTTTGGGCATCAGATACTTCGTTATCTTGGAACACTGCGTCCCATGTATATTCTATACCCATGTCGGATTTGTAAGTATATATGGTCTATAACACTGTCCAACACCAAATTTGTTTCGCTATAACTGTTGGGTGTACCTTATAGAGTTTTTTGCGCTGATTCCGAATCTGACCTTAATTTTTCTCCTACACGTACAGTTTTTGAGAAACAT
>CM052196.1:18966324-18981858 GCA_028455805.1 Lasioglossum figueresi
GTGATGCTATTATAAAAGATATTGAATTGTTCTTTGCAGCAAAAGATTCTGTAGACTTTCCCGAGTAGAATGATACGCAATATTAATACGTTATGAATGTTTAAACATGTTTAAATAATCGTTAAAGACGGAGAGACACCATTTTTGCACAGATTTTTGAGGATATTTTTCAATTTATCGCAAAAAATAAGGGTCCCGCGTAAAATTGAACTATATCACGCGATAGAGCAGACTTTTATCTTGAGAAACCCCCCTTTGAAGTTTCCGACATCGATGTTTTTACCGAACCAGAGTGCAAAATATCTACGCCCGACATGAGTTGCCGTCAGTGGTGCTCTGCCACTAGCGCGACGCGGCGTAACGGCGATGCAGTGGCTATAAGCGCGCAATTATGTCAGCATATTTAAATGTTATACCATTCTTATTTATTATTTATTAATATATTTAGTCTGTATAAATTATTTTATGTATTTTTTTAATGTTAGTCTCTTGTTCATAGTATATTTCATACTAAAAAGGCCTTTTGCCAGAAAAAGGCAATTTATTACAAAAATGTATTTAATATCGCTGATGTAAAATATAATTATAATATACAGTATTATATTATATTATATATTATTATATTATATATTATTATACATAATTTTTTGTAATAAATTATTTTTTTGTTACAAAAGGCCGTTATAGTATAAAATATACTATGCACAAGAGACTAACATTAAAAAACTCGTTTCGCCAAGGCGGTAGCTATGCGGAGTCAACATGTGTACCACTCAAATATGTTTTTGCTTACTATGCGTTAATTTCATAAATGGTTTTGTTGTTTTGGGTGCCGATCGTTACACATAATTATAAAAATACAAAATATATTCACAATTTTATTATGGAAATGCTTACCAAAGTAAACTAAATACACAAAAGAAAAACTTACCTATTTCTTATGTAAACAAATTTAAAAATGGTTCCTCCTTGCTTGCCGCTTATACGTGGTATCCCGATTTTCACTAATAAGTGTCCAACAATAGTCTGCAAGCATCGCACATAAGTCTTTTTCTTGATAACGTTTTTCAATTACTGAAATATCTTGATGAAAACGTTCTCATGTTCATCGCTCGCGTCACCAAGATTCGCAGGAAAAAAGTCTAAATGCGAATGCAAAAAATGTAACTTTAGTGACATATTGCATCCTAGTTTTTTGACAATTTTTTAAAAGTTTATTCGCTATGGACACATAGTTTTGCGATCTATTGTTCCCAAGAAAATTGTGAATTGTTTCCAAAAATGAATTCCATACTTGTTTCCTAGTTTATTTGATTTTTCACTAAAATTACTGTCATCGATTAATTGTCGTATTTGGGGACCGTTAAATATGCCTTCTTTTATTTTGGCTTCAGAAATTCCAGGAAATTTAGTTTTTAAATATTCAAATGCAGTTCCAGTTTTGTCCATTGCTTTCACGAAATTCTTCATTATGCCTAACTTGATAAGCAATGGTGGCAAAATATTTATGAATTGTAAATAATGTAATAGCGTAGTGTGGGAATAAGTTGCTTTTCTCTTGTAAAAGGCCTTTTTAGTATGAAATATACTATGAACAAGAGACTAACAAAAAAATACGTAAAATAATTTATACAGACTAAATATATTAATAAATAACAATAGTATAACATTTAAATAAGCTGACATAATTGCGCGCTTATAGCCACTGACACTGAACGACCGCGCTAGTGGCAGAGCACCACTGGCGGCAACTCATGTCGGGCGTAGATATTTTGCACTCTGGTTCGGTAAAAACATCGATGTCGGAAACTTCAAAGGGGGGTGTCTCAAGATAAAAGTCTGCTCTATCGCGTGACATAGTTCAATTTTACGCTGGACTCTTATTTTTTCCGATAAATTGAAAAATATTCTCAAAAATCTGTGCAAGAATGGTGTCTCTCCGTCTTTAATGATTATTTAGACATGTTTAAACATTCGTAACGTATTAATATTGCATATCATTCTACTCGGGAAAGTCTACAGAATCTTTTGCTGTAAAGAACAATTCAATATCTTTTATAATAACATCACAATATTTGTTTAAAGTTGAAAAATATGGTTTTCTTTCAAGGCCATGTTTCTCAAAAACTGTACTTGTAGGAGAAAAATTAAGGCCAGATTCGGAATCAGCGCAAAAAACTCTATAAGGTGCACCCAACAGTTATAGCGAAACATAAAAAATGTTGAAATTTGTTGGACAGTGTAATCGGTATCAGACCTGCACGCACGATTACCAGCCGACTCTGGTAGGATCTAATGCCAACTGGTCAAAAGTTACAGATAGCTTATTCGACGGGTTACGGACTGGATCAAAAGGTTTGTTTTTTTTCTACCTGAAGGTCTCTCTGTCTTCCCGAGTGAAGCATGACACTACCATGAGAAATCTTTCTTTTAGCGTGACCGTAACCGAATCCTGCCCCGCCTCGAGCCTAGCCCAGACCTAATCGAAGTTTATCCCAAACTGACCAATCCACCACGGACCTAACTTCGGCATCGTCTATTGAAATATATAGTAGACACACTCGGTCCTGATACAATCACGGGTTTTCGGACCCAGCGCGAGTGGAACGCTCTGTCCACACACGACTGGCATCGTCCGAGCTAATTTCGAGCGAAATTATTCAGCCTGGCCCAGTTTCGCGAGAAACACCCTGAATAAGAAACGAATACCGACCGCGCGTATCAGGGTGGTATATCGTCCTATATATTAAACAAGAACCGGGTCCAACGTATATGCACGACGCCCTTCTTGTTGTTCTGTGCCATAGAAGAAGCGATCGCATCGACAAGAAGCGGCTGCGTTCCGAAATTTCGTTCCGGCCAATCTGCAGCTTTAGTGCCGCTTTTGCATTGGAAGAGGGCCGTTTCCGGTTACGCCCGCGCACGTGCTCCTCCTCTTTCAAAATTCAAGACTGAATTAAGCGTGTTTGTTCCGCGAAGCGTATCCTCGGCCGAACGAGGTCGATCCATGTAAACGGGACAGGCTTTCAGAGTTTACGGTTGTGACGATCGTTATTAGAAATAAATCGTTGTCGAAGAAATCCCGCTGCCTAAATGTCCGCAACCCCTTGCCTTCGTATAACAGTCGCTATCGAACGTAACAACATTTCAGAGGGGAGTCTAGATTTACTCCAGGGATCGGAAAATATTCATATCGAGCGTTATTTCCATAACGTTTCGGTGGTTTCAATGACGACACAAGAATGGGCGTCCACCGCTCCCGAGCGTCTCATTATCATCCAACTGTCGCGACCTTATAGACTATAAGGCAAGGGGTTTACTCTTAACAAACAGAAGTAATCGCTTCCCCTTTTTCGCTGACGATCAGACATTCAAAGGCGAAGAAGAGGAATCTACAGTATTCTCTCCATAGCGTCGCGGTTTTATCTCCGCCATCTTCGCCCCTGGTCAAATTTCCGATAGAATTTCCGATAGAAAATAGTGTCCATTACTTGTGCCGTCGCTCGATGCGACGCTAATGAGGGAAAACTGTATTAATCCTTGATTAATGGGGATGAGCCAAGATGGCGGATGTGCCATCAAGCGCAAACGTCCGGCGAGCTGTAAACGCGTGTCTGTTCGAACTTGGCTCGCTAAAGGTATACGCGTATCTGTTTATTTAAATCGATACACCATGAGAGGGAGAAAGACAGCTTGTGTGTGTGTTTGTGTGTGCGCGTGTACGAAACAAACATAAAGAGAAAGGGAGAGAGGGAGAGTGAGAGAGGAAGGCATAACGTGCACGCTCGTTAGCGGACCGTAAACGATTTAATCGCTCAAGGGTATTTCCGTTGGTTGCGTTTAACGACAGCGATTCCGGTACCCGCCACGATATCGTCGCGAATTCGTTTTACGACCGCGTACGATCCGGCGTCGCGTGTATGCTCAAATTACGTTTACGTACGCGTAATAACGTTACATCGGGCCCTACGCAGCCTATTTTCTCCTATCGCCGCGTTCCCCATTAACTCTTTCACAGTTCCGGGACGAAACACCTGTGCCTAGCAAAAACTTTCCCATCGAAACAACTGTTCCGCCGTTTTATACTATCGAACGTGATTGGGATCCTTCATAGCTTTATTCGCTCTTTCTTTCACTATTTTAAATGGCAGGGGGAGATCCCCTAGTACCGGACGCTTAAGGTTTTTCTTATTAGAAATCCGAATGAAGAAACAAAATAACCAATATTATAATAATGATAGGTTTCTATCGATCGTATTTGTTGTTAATAAAATTGTTAACGCTTTCGGCGCAAGGGTTCGATCATTTGGTAATTAATTTACAAAGCCATTTTGCAAATTACTAAAGAAATTCCGACGTTTCGATCTACATTCAGATCATCGTCAAGGGTTACTAGAATTGCGTCTGCAAAAAATTTTTTGAACAAATTGAGAATATTTCGAAATTTAAGAATACATAACACAGAAAGGGAAAAATGCTGGTAATAAAACTACTCACTAGCTTTGTGATGAACATTAATAAAACACTTGTTCAGTGCATATCGGTTATTGAGACACTGAGGTAGCAGTAAACATTAGGCAAGAACGTATAAGATCATAGATCGAAGTATACAAATCAATGTTAGGCGGTAAATTTAAAATTACTTTAAAACGCAATAAAACTTTTCATACCTCTTGTAACTGCTTATATACCATATCTATGAATTTATGGTAATTCTTTGGCACTCATCTGTCCATGAAATAACTACAAACTGTTCAAGTCGTATGTGAGAAAAATTTAAGTGAAATCGTTGAAGCAAAGAAAAGTTTCATTTGAAAATTTCCAAATTCATTTAGAATAAATAACTACAAACTGCTCAAGTTGTATGCGAGAACAATTCTTTGACATTCATCTGTCCATGAAATAACTACAAACTGCTCAAGTTATATATGAGAACAATTTAAGTCAAATCGTTGAAGCAAAGAAAAGTTTCATTTGAAAATTTCCAAATTCATTTGGAATAAATAACTACAAACAGCTCAAGTTGTATGCGAGAACAATTCTTTGACATTCATCTGTCCATGAAATAACTACAAACTGTTCAAGTTGTATGTGAGAAAAATTTAAGTGAAATCGTTGAAGCAAAGACAAGTTTCATTTGAAAATTTCCAAATTCATTTGGAATAAATAACTACAAACTGCTCAAGTTGTATGCGAGAACAATTCTTTGACATTCTTCTGTCCATGAAATAACTACAAACTGCTCAAGTTATATATGAGAACAATTTAAGTTAAATCGTTGAAGCAAAGACAAGTTTCATTTGAAAATTTCCAAATTCATTTAGAATAAATAACTACAAACAGCTCAAGTTGTATGCGAGAACAATTCTTTGACATTCATTTGTCCATGAAATAACTACAAACTGCTCAAGTTATATATGAGAACAATTGAATTTGGAAATGAATTTGTAAATTCCCAAATGAAACTTTTCTTTGCTTCAACGATTTAACATCAATTGTTCTCACATACAACTTGAGCAGTTTGTAGTTGTTTCATGGACAGATGAATATCAAAGAATTACCATAAATTTATAGAAATGGTATGTAAGCAGTTACAAGAGGTATGAAAAGTGTTATTGCGTTTCAAAGTAATTTCAAATTTCCCGCTTAATATTGATTGGTATACTTCGATCTATGATCTTATACGTTCATGCTCGATAACCGTCATGTACTCAACAAGTAAAGAGTGTTCCAAAATTCACGCGAGAAGTAATTTTGTTAGAAAACACAGGTTAAAATTAAAAATTGTAAATTTTTTATTCATTCATAAAGTATACAGTATAGGGTTATGTATGGAATAGCATATCGGGTGAATGGCCTCCACGGCTTTGTTGGCACATAGGCACTCTTTCGTCGAAATTTTCCATGACCATTTTGCAGAAATTTCCTCCTTCAAGGCGTGGGTGGTCGTGGGCTTGTTGACAAAAACCTTAGACTTCAAAAAACCCCCCCAAAATGGTCCAACGGCGTCAAATAGCATGTTCTGGGTGGCTAATTCTGATCACCAATAAAAAATAATTGAATTGTTTCTCGAGCTGTATGGCATGTGACACCGTCTTGTTGAAACCACATGTCGTCCACATCCATATCTTGCAATTTAGGCACCAAAAACTGGATTATCATGTCGCTATAGCGAGCACCAGTAACTGTTATTGCCTTATAAGGCGACCATATTTTGTACGAAACTTGCGAACTGTACCTGCCAAATCTTCATTATTTTTAAAATATTGCTCAACAATGAAAACATGTTGTTTTGTCATGTAGCACTCCATTTTTATTGACCCTGAACTATCAGCTGACACGTTGTCGCTTTTTTCCGTTTGCAACACTTTACCGCACAAACAGCGCGAAATTCAAATCTTGCGTTAATTTTGGGACACCCTTTATTACAGCGTCACGTCGAATTTATTAATGTTCATCACAAAGCTAGTGAGTAGTTTTATTACCAGCATTTTTCCCTTTCTCTGTTATGAATTCTTAAATTTCGAAATATTCTTAATTTGTTCAAAAAATTTTTCACAGACGCAATTCTAGTAACCCTTGACGATGATCTGAATGTAGATTGAAACGTCGGAATTGCTTTAGTAATTTGAAAAAGGCTTTGTAAATTAATTAACAAATGATCGAACCTTTGCGCCGAAAGCAT
This sequence comes from Lasioglossum figueresi, assembly GCA_028455805.1. Classification (NCBI taxonomy): domain Eukaryota; kingdom Metazoa; phylum Arthropoda; class Insecta; order Hymenoptera; family Halictidae; genus Lasioglossum; species Lasioglossum figueresi. The sequence continues at coordinate 18,973,010 of CM052196.1, forward strand.
TAACAATTTTATTATGATAATAGTTAACTTAAATAAACATTAAACCTAGTATCGGATACAGTGAAACTTGCTATCTTAACTCAGTATAGTTTCAGTATAATTTACAGTGATCACAAATATTGGGTTGGGGACAAAGTTTCTTCGTATTTTAATGCAGAAATGAACCAAGTTTTTCCATATTTAAAATGAAGTTTATTAAATCAAGTATGTGCCGTTTTGAACGATCACGTTTTGCCATTTTTGAGGTAAAACTATAATCCCGTCACTGTAAAACTTCTGTGATTTCTGGACGGAAAACTACAACACGTGATTTTCACTTGCCTCTTTTGAAGTCAACTTCACGCCATTAAGAGAATTCTGTACAGACCGAAACTAATGGTAGTCTGATGGTGAATATCAGGACTATACGGTCGATGCAGCAAAATTTCCCAGCTAAGCTCTCTTAATTTTTGACGGGTCGCCAAAGATGTCGATACATCAAATTTTTCAATGCTAACTCATGGCGGACCTAAACATCGAGCTGTTTTTTGCGTCCAGCATTTTTTAAATGGTTTAGAACTGTTTTGTGGTCCATGTTTTAAATCCTTACCGATATCGACTTTTTCAGTGACTGGTCGACCAAAACGAGGTGTATCTTTGACATCAAAATTTACAGATTCAAATCACTTGAACCAACTTTGTGCTACACGTACTGCACCACGTCCATAAACATCACAATTTTTATAGCAGCTTGAGTCGCATTCTTACGTTTATTGTAATAAAATTTCAAAATGTATCGAATTTCTTCTTTATTTTCACTCACTTTCAAGACGTACAGTAAATCCTCTGTAAACGCAACAAGGCCGTACACGATAAACGCAACAAAAATATCCCCTCCACTGTGTAATCTGATCTCGGCTCGGGTATATTGGTGGGAACCACTACTAATGCGACGCGGAGAGTCGCAGTCGTCGGCACAGTTCAAAGTTCCGTGCGTCCTCACAATGTAATAGCAATAAACAATCTTTTTTATTATTACTTATTTTTTTATGAAACTTTCACCAATATATTTGTGGCATTTTTCTGATTAAAATGAGACCAAACACGATATAATTTCAACTGTATTTAGTGGTTTAATTGACGACGAACGTTTCGGGCGCAAGGAAGGACAGCGTATGGAAAAGTTAGAGACGCGGAAAATCGCACTCGCTTCGGCCTCGCGCAGTCTCTCTTTACACGCGCTGTCCTTCTCTACGTTCGGCTCGGCCTTTGCAGATCAAAAAATAGTTACTCGTCTACAATAAATGCAACCAGATCCCACCGAGGCTGTTGGCGTTTATAGACTATTTACTGTAATAACTTTTGACTAAATAAACAAATATTTATTAAACAAACAATTTTTGTTTGTAATTACTAGACTGCGGATGTTCTTGCACGTAAAATATACAAAAAGCATATACAAATATACACATAAAATATGTAAATATGCTCAATTGCATTTGTCAAGGGTAAAACGACAGTTTCCAGTCTCTTTATCGTGGCTCCAAGAGTTTGTAAATGTACTTTTATAAACGTCAAATTTTATGGAACTTGTGCCTGTTGCAGCACATTCTGAGCTGTTGCAATTGCAACTAGATCATCTTCATCAAAATCTTCAACTACCTATTTACAGAAACAAAATAAAGATTGTGAATGAATGATTTTACTGTTTTCGGATGTTAAGAAAAAAGAATAGACGAACCTCTTTAATTTGATCAAAATCTTCGACATAAGATATTGGAGTCAAACGAATCGCAGTAAACTATAGTGAAATTATATAAAATAAATATTTAATATATATGTGCATATACACGTGGTAGAAAACATATGCAATATGCAAAATAATATTTGTATATCGAAATATATATTTACGTAAACATCCGCAGTCTAGTAATTACTCTATGATATCCGATTAATATTAACAGAGTTATGACATGGTAAGACCATCCATCGGGTGGATACGAAGAAACTTTTTCCCCAACCCAATATACAGGGTGTATCCGTTAAGTTATGTCACCATTTTTTAGGCATTTCCAGTAGTGCAATTAAAAAATGTTTTAGACAAAAGTTTCTCAGTTCTTGATGAGCTACATGTTCGCATATTCTTAAATCTGAAAAAATGTTTTTTACGTAAAAAAGTAAAGGTCACCTTGTCTTTTTTAAATGGCACTATATGTTTTGGACATCATAGGATTGTTTCTGACGTCGAGATGAATTTAACAGTGTACTATACTATGACCTTGAAATGACCTCAAACTTGAAAATTTTGTGCAAACGTAATTTTAATGAAGAATTATTTCTTACAATATAAATCAAGTTACATTAGATGTTCGAACTGCGATCCACCTTCTACGATACAGAACTCCGCTCTTTGTATTAGATATTTCGTTGTTGCCATAATTTGGGCGTCTCGGTTTATGTTATTACATGCAGTTGTTATGCGATTTCGAAGTTCCTGAACATTATCGATTGCTGTATCCTATACGACAGACTGCAGATATCCCCAAAGATAAAAGTCCAACGGAGACAGATCTGGAGAACGCGGTGGCCAACGAATTTAACCATACGTTCCTATCCAACGATTTCTAAACTTGTTATTAAGATATCCCCTAATTATATTAGCATTGTGGGCAGGACACCCGTCGACGCTGAAGGTACATATCGTTCCTAATGTTCAGTGAAATGTCTTGCGATAAGTGTGGAAGTTTTTCTTCCAAAAAGTTCAGATACCGAGCAGCTGTCAAATTTTCTTCGAAGAAATATGGTCCGATTAAGTAACCATTTAAAATACCACACCAAACATTGTCACTAATTTTAGTTTGAAAGTTGCGATCTCGTGTCCAGTGTGGATTCTCTGTTGGCCAATAACGTTGATTTCCTCGATTGAATACACCATTATTTGTAAATTTAGATTCGTCTGTCCACATAATTTTCGTAAATATTTCAGGATCCTCTTCGTTAGCAGCAGCTAGCCACGCCAGAAATTCTAATCGCCGCTGTCCATCGGTAACACGCAGTTCTTGAACTAATGTCATTTTAAATGGATGATATTTGTATCTTTTCGTAATTATATTAATACTTTTGACCGCGACATATTCAACTGTTTTGCAACTTGTCGAATAGACGCGTGCGGATTGGCTTCAAAATAACTGAGGACTAATATTGCATTGTCTTCGTTTGTGACGGGTCTACCGCGACTAGGATGTTTCCCATCAGGAAATTTACCACGTAAAAGCAATGATTTTTGAAGATAACAGAACGTTTCTCTAGAAGGACAAATCATATTTGGAAACCGTTCTTTGTACAATCTTTCCGCCGTGCGTGCACTTTTTCCACATTCATTGAAAACAGATAACATATCGCATCTTTCTGTATTTGAAAACTTACTCATTCTGAAAGATCAAATCGTGATATACTAAACTACGACTGATGGAATACTGTCTATAAGCTAATTAGATCGATGACACGATGACACACTGGTGATTCTGAACCGTAAGTGATGAATACAAACATAATATGGGAAGCGACGAGAGTAAACATAAACCGAGACGCCCTAATTATGACAACAACGAAAAATCTAATACAAAGAGCGGAGTTCTATATCATAGAAGGTGGATCGCAGTTCGAACATCTAATGTAACTTGATTTATATTGTAAGAAATAATTCTTCATTAAAATTACGTTTGCACAAAATTTTCAAGTTTGAGGTCATTTCAAGGTCATAGTATAGTACACTGTTAAATTCGTCTCGACGTCAGAAACGATCCTATGATGTCCAAAACATATAGTGCCATTTAAAAAAGTCAAGGTGACCTTTACGTTTTTACGTAAAAAACATTTTTTCAGATTTAAGAATATGCGAACATGTAGCTCATCAAGAACTGAGAAACTTTTGTCGAAAACATTTTTTAATTGCACTACTGGAAATGCCTAAAAAATGGTGACATAACTTAACGGATACACCCTGGAGTTAAAAAATATATTTAATAAATTCCCACGAAAACGAAAAAAATCTAAAATGGGTCATTTGACCCCTCGTGGTAGTTTTGGTGTTATTACGAAACCTGTCACAGCTAAATGACCGGCTTTCTATATCGCAATTATTGAAATTATAAATGACCCAATTAACTTATTTTAAGCGCGTAGTATAATTGCAACGGTACAAGTTTTGTGCTTGGGAGGTTGAGTTTTAATATTGGACTGTAAGGCGACCATTGTGTTCGAGAGCGTCATTGTTTAAAGTGCAAAGAGTGTTGCAAATAATAAATATCTTTGCTTCCATTCATTCATTATATAATGATCCGAGCAATCGGGAATATCGGCGCAGGCTTCATGTGTCCATTTTTGCCAGTTTGAACATTGAATCCGGTCTTCTTTGTTACTTTCCAAACACATTACGCAGACACACAGTGGTCTAAAACGCGAAAAGTGACATTTTGCTATAACTTCTAAGCTATTAAGGATATCAACGTGAAATTTGGGGTGTAGGATATTAACATGTAATATTTTTTAATGGTGTATATATAATGTGGTATACTTTTCGTCTAATTAATAGCTTGGGGAGATTACGATAACCGTGGCCCCTACTTTGAAGGTTATATTTATGTTCCTGGGATCATTTTAAGAAAAAAATGTGTATACAACAGGTATCCAATGGGCTCCGTTTAGCCGGTAAAGTAGATTTCTTGTTTTCCATAAAACTGCAAATATCTCGGAAACTATGCGAGATATGGCAAAATATCAAGAGATCTTTTTTGTAGAAAATTAAATTTCCAACAATTTATGTCGTATGACTTTTTTCTATCAACTGCGCAGTTTCTGAGTATATTTATATTTCTGTGTAGGCTCCGTTCTGAAGAGACTACATTCTGGATGACATCTACAATGGGAAGGTTAGGTTAGGTTATCTCGGTAACTATGCGAAATATGGCAAAATATCAAGAAATCTTTTTTGTAGGAAATTAAATTTCCAACAATTTATGTCGTATGACTTTTTTCTATCAGCTGCGCAGTTTCTGAGTATATTTATATTTCGGTGAAAAACTCGAAAACTAAGTGATCTGCTCTTATTGTTTGAAAAGATTTCAAAAAAATTAAATAAAAGTAGTTATCCACGTTGAAAACAGTTGGTAGCCCTGAAAATGGCTGATGTATACGATAGCAGAGTTAAAAATACTCAGCATCTTTTTCTTCTTCATTGTCTGATGCCGTTTCAATTTCTTCATCGATCGACATTAATTTTTGGTTTTTAGCAATAGGTATAAGAGCCTCTAACTCCTCTGATTCTACTGTCGGTGGAACAATTTCATTTAAACATAATCCCGTTTGTAGTTCTCGATTCTCAATGCCAGGATATACCTTTTTAATATCCAGGAGAAACTGCATTATTTGCGATCCAAGATCGTCTTTGTATTGTCTTAGCAGAATTTCTCTGCGATAAAAGTATAATGCCATGTATTGGTGTAATAATTTTGTGCTTCTTCGACACGAAAGAGAATTTTTGAGGAGTTTGTTCTGATTCTCCAAATCATTAATTGTATTTTTGGTATTCGAAGAATCTACGTATTCTCCCTTACTGTGATTCGTTTGTAAATACACAGTTTCTGGTTCAAACAATTTCTGTACACCTTGGTCCTGCTTTGCACTATCAGTACAAACACGAGAAGTATCATGGTGAATGTACTTCTTAATATATGGCCACAAGTCTCTCTTACTCTTTCCATTTACATTCAAGAAAAGTCCGGTCTTATCTTCTTTACAATATAAACCTACAACGGTAATTGTCATTTGCATAGTTATACGTCCACGATATTTGCATTTGGTAAGGAATGTTTCGTCAATTTGGACAGTTTTTCCTTCTCCGCCAAGGCAAGTATCACTGTGAGACGAAATAACTTCAGCAATTTCTCTACAATAACTATAATAGTCCACGACTGTGCTACGACTCAAAATTTCACCGCCACGTTGGAAACGCCAATTTTGCAAATGAAGGTGGGTGGTAGTTACTGGCAATTTAAGAATAAAGAAAAGAAGAATAGTGAGTACCTCCCGAATTTCGATACGACAGAAGTGTCCATCAAAGAACGTATTGTCTAATGGATTTATAGTTTTTCGACAAGCTGACGAACGTTTCTTCTTTTTTGATATATTGCTTGAACATCTCCAAATCCATCCCAGCTTTTTCTATTCAGAATTCTCAACTTTCATGAGAATACCGCAACATTGCGGTGGTGTTGACAATTTTGAAGGAATGAGATTGATTTCCTCCAGGAACGAAATGGCTTGCTCGTTTGTATGAACTAATTCAGTCAATGATGTGATGAGATTGAAATTCCGTAGTTTCGGATGAATCAGAGGATGTATGGAACTCATATTGACGATGTTGGCAGATGAAATATTCGAGTTCGAATGATTGTAGATGGTTTACTAGATACGTAAGTACGTAATATGAAACTATCGTAGTAGTTCTTCCAGAGGCCACGAGATTGTGCGTATTGTATTACTTTCTCGAGTGTTGGTAAATAACAAAATAAAAATCCACAAAATTCCAGTGAATATTTTTTTTAACGTTTTTTATAGAAAATTCAATTTCCTACAAAAAAGGTCTCTTGATATTTTGCCATATCTCGCATAGTTTCCGAGATATTTGCAGTTTTATAAAAAAACAAGAAATCTACTTTACCGGCTAAACGGAGCCCATTGGATACCTGTTGTATACACATTTTTTTCTTAAAATGATCCCAGGAACACAAATATAACCTTCAAAGTAGGGTCCACGGTTATCGTAATCGTGCCAGCTTACAAATTTAACAACTTTTATCAAAATTTTTGAAATGGAACACATTCAGCTTAGTTAATATATTATTCTTCTAAATTTTTGATAAATCGCTATTTGAATTAAATTTGTTTCTTGATTTTCCAAGATCTCCAGTGAGAATTTATCTGATCCTTCTTAAAAGTTCACAATCTATGGTACCTGTATAAAGCAGAAAGTGAAATGTAAACATTAATAAATATAATAAATTTAGTTTATTAGTTGAGAATTAGATGAATTATTTATTTTTACTATATCAGTTAACAGTTTTTATGTAATTATCAATTTCTCTGCCTCTGGGTCCAGTGCTCTTGGGTTCTTATTATAGAAGTTAACAACAATTTATGAAATATATCTTCGTTGGTAGCAATTCGTGAAATTTTTCGACTACCTTTATTTCTATAATTTTTAAAATCTTTATGTCCACACTCCAGGGCCTCCTCAGACAATTGACCAATTGGTAACAATGCGTGTTTTATTATTTCTGTCCCGTGAATTAATAGTTTGTGTACCGAAGCCGGCATGTAATACCAGCCATAAAGATTTATGAATCGTTTTGCTGTATTACAAGTACATTCTTGAAATTTGTCAAGGTCTATTGCAGATGAAGATGAAATGACTTGTAGTATTATGTTTTTATTAAATTTTATTAATTTTTTTCATTTTCGGGGTTGATGGATATTTAGAAAGCAATAAACATTTAACAGATATCTATATGAGACAGTTGGTTTTCGGGCAAAATGTTACTAAATTTTGCGTTTTAGACCACTGTGAGACAGTCTACTGGTTTAGGTTTATCTTTCTTGGTTTCAGTGTTTTGGTCGGCTTCAACTTATTTCCTAAGTTATTATTCATGTTGTTTAGATGTATCTTTTAGCCAGTGAAACCAAAATAATAAACAGTAATACAAGCAGGAGAACATATTGATATTTGTACTGTCAGAGGGGAAACCGTACTGTCCGAAACCAGGGGACAATAAGCGCATTAAACTACAAATTTTTGTAAAAACCAGCGCACTGTATACACAAAACACAAAGGTAATTCAAAAAGTACTTGCAACTATATATAATAACACAACTCACCCGTCTTTTGGCCAAGAAAATCGATAATTATGATCCTTTATAATCTATTCGATGAATCGTATTTCCGTGAAACTCAACCGTGAATCGATCTCCTTAGTTGTGCACACGCGATAGAGCGTGTCGAAACCTAATCGTTTTTTTATATTCCCTCCACTGTTTATGCGAGATTACACCTAACGATTGTACCTCAAATGTCTTTGTTGTTTTGAAAGATAAATTAAATGTCTTGAGGACAAAGTGGAATGGTAAAATGGGGCTCACATAGTACAACAAAATTTTTGTTTTTCTGTAATTTGTTTTAGAGATATCATGGTCACCTTCACTTTTTTTAAATGGAACCATCCTTGTGTAAACAACTACAATGATAGTCTCTTTCATTACGAATTCAGTGATTATAATTATTGAAGGTCATTCAAGGTCACGGACAGAGAAAACGTATAAGACTTAAAATATGAAAGCAGAATATACGTTCATCACGAGTGAAACTTGTAGTATTTTATTTATATTTTATTATTATTGCTTTAAACCAAGTGGTTTGTATAGCGAATACAGTATTATTACATTTGATTTACATTAAATTGGTGTTACATTGTTTTAAATTTTTACGGGATATTGTTTGAGAAAATTATAAATTATTTTCTGACCTTCTATGTCAGGCTTACATAAGAAGGAACCTACACAAAGAGAGAAACAGTACTTGCCTTTGAGAAGCTTTGTTTCTAATTCATTACTTTCGTTTTCATAGTCTGAGCATTGCCATATACAGTGATGTCCGCATTACTGTCGTGTGTTTATACTACGTTCTAAGACGAGTGCCTACCCACTCCACTGGGCGGCGGCGATGATTGATCTCGGCTCGTGTATATCGGTGTAAACACCACACATTGACTCGAATGAATCGAAATTTTCAACTTTCTTAATTTTCATTATTTTTT
>CM052196.1:18981958-19017461 GCA_028455805.1 Lasioglossum figueresi
TCATTATTTTATTAATGAAATTTCACTATCGTATTTCTGGCATTTTTCTGATTAATATAAGACCAAACACGATATAATTCCAATTGCATTTAGTGGTTAAATCGACGATTCAAGTTCCGGTCGCAAGGAACGACAGCGTATTAGAAAGAAAGAGACTTCGGAGACTTCGGCTTCTCCTTTGAATTTCATTCTTCCTTCTCTATGTTCGGACTCTCCTTCGAATTTCATTCTATCCTTCTCTATGTTCGGCTTCACCTTTGAATTTCATTCTATCCTTCTCTATGTTCGGCTTCACCTTTGAATTTCAATCAATCCTTCTCTATGTTCAGAATCGCCTTTGAAGTAACAAAAATACGATCCAGGATCCAGATTACTGTCAACCAAAAATACGGCTGTTTGACAGTAATCTGGACATTACTGTAACATGATTTAGGTCTTGGACTTCTGCTTCGCATTGACGAGCACTGTTAGCTATAAAGTTAACCCTTGTCAATGTACCGTTTAAATCATAGTGATTGGCACGACATCTATTAACGAAAACCAAAAAATCTCTGGAGAGATGGCTTACCTTTGTCCTCGTGAAAAATCTAACGTACTTCGCACCTTTAACTAGGTCTTGCTCTTTGATTAGGGTGTTAGTGGACAATCTTAAAACTTGTAGTATACATACTTGAGGTCCTCCATGTTCTTGAATGTTTTCAAGCATACTCTAGACGATTACGCTACGATTTATTTGCTAACAGTATGTTTCCAAGCGATTCCGCTATGTCTTATTCAACGAAAAATAATAATAATAAGTAACCCATTTTACTATTCACCTTTGTCCTCAAGACATTCAATGTATCTTCAAAAAAATCTAAGATATTTGAATTACAAACGTTAAGTAACTCACCCTGTATAGCTAATGTCCGGTACATATTGGGTGCCGTCCGGCGGTTCAAGAGTTCTAAGCTTCGAATTATGTTGGAAGTGATTCGAATTTTTCGTCATAAACATTGGATCGAAGCGATTCGAAGTGTTTCGAATTGATGATTGATTGATTTAGCTCTTTTTTAATTATACTTCTAATAGAATCAATCATTACAAGATTTCGATACAATTCTATATTTATTCGAAGTCAGAAATTCTTGAAACTCTTGGAAGTTTTGATCAAGACTCCAAATTTACAAGATTTTCAAGACTTTCAAGACTTTCGAATTTGTCGATGTGATAGCCAACTTGAATAACCTTGAAATTTCTTATCAAGGTCACCATTCTGAACAATATTTCCCTTCAAAGTTTTCGACGGTCGACTTTACTTTACGAGATAATTGCAAAAAACTTTATCCGTGTAAATGCATGGATTAGGTCTGGATTAGATTTGGGTTGCAAGACTTTTAAGATCTTCAACAGTTCTAAGCTTCGAATTATGTTGGAAGGGATTCGAATTTTTCGTCATAATATCCCATCACTAGCTGTAACTCCAAAAACAAATTGTTTTTTTACAATCCTGATATCTAATAGGGCACCAATATTTCACTTCTATTGCTAAAACAGATTGATTTAGCTTTTTTTAAATTATACTTATAATTGTTATTAAACACCACGAAACGACGTAAACAGAGTTATACGATCGACTGGCTCATAGTGAGGACATTTACCTAACATCGAATCCGCAGTAATAATAACCGCTTCGATCAAGAAATGTGTATTATTATTTCTATTGGAAGAATCCCTGTAACTTCAGTAACTGTGAAATAAAAATATGACCGGCGATGTTAGGGTCAGTGTTAAGGACTGCGTCTCCTAGACAGGCGACACTCGCGCATGATTGTCCGGGAGGGTCCGGGATTTCACTCTAGATTTCTCAATAATGCAAAGACAGGGTTTCTTAGTAGTCAAAATCGCTAGATGAAAGATCAATCTGAGGGACTATTTGCCTCACTAGTCCTACTTTTACGTTTAGGACGCGTAATTCTCATTATTCGGCAGCATGTCGCGAAGCCGCGAGAAGCAATGGACAGGCGCCGGTGCTGCCGCCTATCGTGACTGTCGATATGTTGCTGAATAATGAGAATTACGCGTCGTAAACGTAAGAGTAGAATTTTTGAGGCAAATAGCCCCCTAGATCGATCTTTCATCTAGCAATTTTGACTACTAAGAAACCTCGTCATTGCATTATTGATAAATCAGGAGTGCAGTCACGCGCGAGTTTTGTCCACCTAAGAGACGCAGTCCTTAAGGTAACTCCCCCTACCTTTTACGGACTCGTTAGTCGTTTTCCTGTGCAGAGTCGTGTGCATTAACAGAATTAGTAGTATTTTTATTTTACATTCGCTACGATAAATCTTCGAATCGAAGAAAGAAATTTTCGTTTCCCCCGATTTTTAATAAAATCATCTAACAGAATAGAAACTTGGATAAACATAACAGACACAGCGAAGTAATATTTTCAATGGCACATGTTTTGATAGTTCAGTGAAGACTGAAATGGAAATTAGTGCATTCGTTTATTAACAGAACGCATATACAAAGAAAGTAGATCAACGATTTAACGTTTTAAATCACATTCAACCATTGAGAGGATTTTGAAAAAATGCAATACAGCCCGCAACTGATCTAGTTTCCATTTTAGACCGGTTCTTAAAACTGAAAACGAGGAGCACGGTCGTCAGCCCTTAATTTGTGCGAACGAAAGAAGCTCTTGTTCACAGACCCGCAGAGTATGCATATCGTTAACTTCATTTAAACCAAACGGTTAACTCGTATGCAGAAACACGCGTTCTTTCAGCAATGGAGGAATTGTAACACGCGAGACGTCTCTGAAAGACGCAATTACTGGACCACGGATCCTTATGCATTTATAGCGCGCGAAGATCTTAACGAGAAGATGGGACACGCGTTCTCCGCGTTCCTTTTTATATCGCTTTCAACCTATTGAAATTATTAACGCAGGAAAGAAAATTCTGCCTTGGACTGGACTCTAAAATTATACGCATTCGCAGTTCAGTAATTACAAACAGCAGAATGCCCCAGTGAAGCAGTCTCAGGCCTCTAGAATTTCTTCGGATAAAAGAGAAGCATTCTATAATTTATGTAACATAAAAATGTTCTGCATCATTGAGAGTAGGACCCTATTTCTTTCTTTTCCTAATAATTTCTAAATTCGTTTAACATTACAAGAATAATATAGTATAAACCTATTTCCTTTTTTAGTAGGTGTCGAATAGCTTTGTATTTTTCTAAAATTAATATAATTTGTACTATCCCAAATTGAAGAATTGCCTGTAATTATCAATGTTTAAGTCACATATTTCTTGTTGATGAAAAGCGTTTGTTCATTCCAAAAGGAAAGTAATGTCCATTACGATTTCTTCTTCTTTATTGGAAATACGACATTGGACTGTGTGTGTCCATCAGCCGAGGAGCATGGTATACGAGTACATGCAAACATGTGTCATTGTCAGGAAGAACGCGGCATGTCACATACAGTAAAGTCGCGATTTGTTTCCCATCGCCGCGCCGGTTTCGAGCAGAGAGAGAGAGAGAGAGAGAGAGAGATCGTGTAAGGACACTATTCTTTCATGACTGCATCGACCGCATCGATCGCGCCGAAAGTACAAAGGATGCCGAACGTAGAAAAGGACAGCATGTAAACACGGATCGCGCGGCCCCAGCGTATCGGTGAGATAAAACTAGTGCAATAACAAAACTTCTTCATTTTTTAGTTATTTTTCACGAAATTTTACCAATATATTTGTGACATTTTTCTGATTAACATGACGCCAAACAAGATACAATTTGGCCCACATTTACTGTACATGTGAAACATACTTTAAAATTTATATATATCCTAAAGTAACTCCATACGGTCAATTAAATCACTAATCACAATTGAAATTATATCGTGTTTAGTGTCATTTTAAACAGAAAAATGCCAGAAATAAGTTGGTGAAAGTCCTATAAAAAAATAATTAAAAATGAAGAAGTTTTCTAATGAGATTAGTAGTGGTTCACACCGTTATATCCGAACCGAGATCAGATTGCGCGGCATGTTTACACTGCTCGGCGACCGAGGCAGCTCGAGCTTCGCTGCCCCTGCGGCGTTGCCTCTCAGTGAAATGGGTAGGCAAGGGAGAGTGATCGTGGAGACCCTCAGGGATACAAAATCGTGACTTTACTGTACTTTCATTTTCGAGATATTGCCGTTTAAAGTTTTGATCAGTAATGTTTCGACGTAGGACATCGGTTGAATTGCATTGTGTTTTGAACCTTTTGAATTTATTTTCATGACTTTCTTTTGGTAAATACATAAATCCTATACTATGAGGCTCAATTAATGCATAAACTTAAATTTTTTGAAATTGTGACATGCGACGTTTTTCCTGGCAACCACAGCATACATGTATGAATATACAGTAATGTCCCATTTTAAGTCAATTCTCTATTTTAGGTAAAACAAAAATGTCCTGCATCATTGCGAGTAGGACGTTATTACTTTCTTTTTCTAATAATTTCTAAATTCATTTAACATTCCTGCTTCTCTAAATATTTCACCCGCTCGTTTCTGCCATGAATGCAAAAGCTCGGAATCTAATAAAAATCGCTTTTCATTGCCGTGTAACTTGAATCTATCGAGTTTCATATACGAACTGCACGCAGAATTAACGGGCCAGCACCGAGTAATTCAGCTTGTAAAAATGATGGATGAACTCTGGATCATTTCCGGTGATTTTAATGGGCTGTGAAGGGGTTGCTACGATCGCGGACAGGGCGCGTTTCCATTGTAACGATTAATTCACCGTGTCGACCTCGGTTAAATCTTCCGTCGCTGTAATCGAACAATCGCGACCTCGGGCGACGCTGTGCGCGATATCCTCGTTAAAAGGTAATCGCACCGAGACACTCGTTCCGTACATCCGTTCATTTCAACATCCACCACTTGCGCCGAGCTGTTGGGTTCGCAAGGAAATCTCCGGTAACCGAACACAAGGCTTCAGCTCGCGTTGAAACGGAGCAGGATTCCTCGAAATGAAATGTAACGCGAAACGTAAAGGAGTGCTGTTTTTCTAATTGTACATGGTACGAAGCTAGCAGCATCCCTCGGCATCAGATTTCCGATCTACGGCCGCGAGACCGAGGCGCACAGTCGGAGACTCTGCTCCCCGTGGATGGAATTCACCGTCGATCGAAATCAGACGGTGCAAATGTGCATTCGTGATGCTTGCAACGTTCTGCAACGTACCGATTTCATTAACGTGCGCGGGTGCATTTACTCTGCGCTCTAGAGGGGGTGGGTTACCCACTATCGCCATCTTGATTTACGTCAATAACGTTGTCCGCAGAGAGCAATAAATTAAGTCCCGCATTTCAAAGGGAAATGCAAAACGAGTTCAACAAAATTTTGCCAACAGCAACTTTGATCGTTCAAAGGAATCCATTGATTTTATAAATACACTGGCTCCTTTGTGACGAAATCACTGCACAATGACTACTACTAATTTAGTAAAAATACGTACGGTTCAATTTTGTTTAGTGGGAGAGCAAGATTATGAAGATGATAATATGCCTGGTAATGAAATCAATTTTTCTAGCGGCCAGTTTGAAAATTCAAATGGACCCATTGACCTTAGAAACAAGTTTATCTTGTAACAAAATGGCAGTAATTTAGTAAAAATTGTGTACATTCAATTTTGTTTTGTACGAGAACAAAATTACGGAGATGATGTCTGTCTTGTCATTTACATTTCCCTGTTGGTAATGAAATCAATTTTTCCAGCGGCCAGTTTGAAAATTCGAATGGACCCATTGACCTTAGAAACAAGTTTATCTTGTAACAAAATGGCAGTAATTTAGTAAAAATTGCGTACATTCAATTTTGTTTAGTACGAGAACAAAATTACGGAATGATGTCTGTCTTCTCATTTACATTTCCCTGTTGGTAATGAAATCAATTTTTCCAGCGGCCAGTTTGAAAATTCGAATGGACCCTTTGATCTTAGAAACAAGATTATCTTGTAACAAAATGACAGTACAGCGAGCCCAATTTAGCAAAAATTGCATACGTTCAAGTTTGTTTACAACTTCATGGTTCTCTGCTGGTAATAACGTTCACGTAAATCACGTATCCAGTTCGAACACACACATAAACGCGTCGTTGTATGTCGCCGGTACAGAACGCGTTCCGTTTCATACCGCCCAAGCAGCGTGAACATTTCCAATCTCGATGTACTCCGACGAAGAAAGTACTCTCTCCACTCCATACTGTAAATACACTGTATACTGCATGGTTTGAACTCCCTTTAATGCATTGTCGACTGGCTACCATTAGAGAATGAAGAGTTGATTAGTGTCCAACGAGTGAAATCCGCTTACCTTTTCATTTCACGTATGACACTGCACAGATAGCACGTGTTTCCTATGGCTGGAACAAACTCGATTGATCGCTCTCGAACCCACAAATTGAAATCGATTAAACGTAGGAACCGTAGCTTATTTGAAAGAAAACGGCGTAGAGTGCATCCGGTGATCGCTGTGAGTAAAATAATAATCGATCATTCTGTCACGAGTTATTTCTGTTTCAATTTATCCATTTTACTTATAGCTTTCTATCGATCGTATTTGTTGTTAATAAAATTGTTATTGTTTTCGGCGCAATTGTTCGATCATTTGTTACTTAATTTACAAAGCAATTTTGTAAATTACTAAAGTAATTCCGACGTTTCATTCTTCATTCAGATCATCTTCAACCCTTGAAGATCGAAACGTTGGAATTAGTTTAGAAATTTGCAAAATTGCTTTGTAAATTAAGTAACAAATGATCGAATCCTTGCGCCAAAAGCATTAACAATTTTATTAATATCCATTTTACCATGTGACCACCAACAATTGTATTTTCTAGTCAATTATATGGTATTAGGTGTACAAATTCATTCGCAATCACAGTGTGTTTGAAAAATCTCCGTTGTGTTCGAAAGAGTGGACCACGAAGCGTGATCAGCTTAGATTGGAATTGTTTTTAGCTAAAATAACATGGTTCCAAGAGAGCTTTAAGGCAATTATACTACATTTTTTGTCTACCCTTTTTTCCAGAGCGATCAAAGTCACCTTCAGGTTTTTATAGGTAAACTTAGAATTTTTCTGCAGCCAGCTATTAGGAGATACTGAAACGAACTCGGCAAGCAGCACAAAAACAAAAGATATTATTCACTTCATCATTCGATGCTCAAAATGGTGTCCACTAGCAGCGCAACGGTTAAGAAATTACTTTTCTCATCTTTTTAGAGTCAGAAAAAATTATTTATCTCTAAAAGATGAATGTAAAAAACTGAAGGTGATCTTGATAACTCTGGGGAAAAAATCATTTTAAAGCTTTCCTAGAACCATGTTAGTTTAGCTATAAAAAACTTCCGATCGAATCACTAACAGCAGAATAATCTAAGCTGATCTTCAGACAGCCGATCTTTATGCAAAATAAAAAATTATCTACCTGAATTGCAAGAAACTGCGATGAAATAGAAATTGATTTTCTTTCTTAACACTTTAGCTACCGAAAGCCTATTAATAGGATTTTCAATAATTGTGCTGTGCCAAAAGAAATCATAGAAATTTTTTTTTATATTGCAATCTTAAATGATACTGACGTTATTGAGGGTGACTTGTTAGTTCACAATGAAAATTGCTGTTGCTATTGAAGGTTCCATTGAAAAGTGTTTAGCCATGAACAATAGATGTTTCAAAATTATCCGATAATCACCGGCCGGTAATGTGTTAATATGTGTAATAGATTGAATATAATACAACAGTATTTTCAAATTCTGCTAATGTTATTACTGTTTGTATTACACCGATTTATTTTTGTCACAAATGCATAAAATCCACTGTCTGTTGATCACGCTTTGTGGTTCACACTGTATAAAAGCACTCTATCCTACAGATAATTTATGAATAACAAAGGCATTTTAATCGACCTTGGACCTCTCTGCCAAGTTTCAGCCCCATATCTCATCTGTAAGGGTAGTTATTAAGAAAAATCGAAAAACCAGTTTTTGGCCCATTTTACCTATTTATTAACAATTCAAAATTCTGAAAAAATCTGACATATTTCGGATACTAAGCCACATATTAGGTTTCATTTTCAGATTTTTGTCGGAACGTCGGAACGTTTAATATTACATAATATATTTCTAAGAATCAGAAAAGATATGTATAACTTAGGAAAAACGCCGAAAAAAGTGGTTTCTATTTTTTTTTACTATGACGCACCACTCTCAGAAATTTGAAACAAAATTGAGCATAATACTTGCGGTAATATCTCATTGCTAAATTAAATCTGTGATAGTCAACTTAAGATTTCTATATGAAATCTGCATTTTATTCGATTTTTTTGTGTTTTTCATTTTTTACAATCAGAGGTTACGACGGAAAAATCTGAAAATGAAACCTAATATGTGGCTTAGTATCCGAAATGTGTCAGATGTTTTTCAGAATTTTTAATTGTTAATAAATAGGAAAAATGGTCCAAAAACTGGATTTTCGGTTTTTCTCAATAACTACCCTTACAGATGAGATATGGGGCTGAAACTTAGCAGAGAGTCTTTTTGGGTATCCTATCGAATGGTCCCAAACCCGGGTATAGCCTTTGTATTTGGCACAAAGTTACGATCGCCTAATCGTACGAATTAATTTGTATTACTGATTTGCAAACCTGTGCGAAACAAGTTGCGAATGAGTGGAAATGTTCGAGGATCTTCGAGCAATCGATTTCGCTCCGGCCAGAGTTCACCGTACCCTGTAGAACCCTAGATATCGTTCGAACCGGTTATGTTCCCCGGTGCAAGCGCAACGCTCGCGCATCATCCCCCACGAATCATCGAATTGTACTGGTGGTAGTGACCCCTTAACATCCTTAAGATGAAAAATTGTGCAGGGGGAGCAGCTGTTTCTCAAACCAGATCGTTTAGCGACACTGAAGCCCCACTGCAAGATCGAGAAGCCGCCACAGTACACGACGTTCAAGCCGAGCTCGAACAACTGAAGATTTTGCTATTGTCTATTTTCTATCGATATACACACGCAGTACACGCACACGTCGCGCCCTAGGGAAGAGAAACGAGGGAGGAGGATCGCAGCGGGAAGGGAGAGAGATAGAGAGGAAGAGAGGAGAGAATGATGATGGAGAGGGGCGATCATAGATGATCGGTGGGAAGACGAGACTGAAAAGTAGCAAGCAATCAAAATAAGAAGACCGCCAACGCGCCGGTAAATTGCTCTCCCCTGTTCCACGGTTTTTCATTCGTAAAGGGTCTAGCAGACTAAGAATGGTCAAAACTGCCCTTAGAGGTTTTTCAATGGCAATTGAACCATTCGAAAGCTGTCCAAGAAAAACCCCTCTGAGTAAAATTTCAGCCCTCTAGCTTGCCCGTGAGGGTAGCTACAGGGTAAATTAAATTTCACACTTTTCTGCGCATTTTCCGGTCTTACAGGCGATCTAAAATTCTGCAAAAAATGTGACATATTTTGGATCCTAAGGCGCATTTTTGAGAATTTTTTCAAATTTTTGTGTTGCAAACTGTGGTCGTAAAAAATGAAAAAAAAATCGGAGAAATCACAATCACACTAATTTTTTTCTCTCAAATCACATTTTTTAGGTCGAACAATTGCTTGTTTCAATGTTATTAAGCTAGAAATGACGTAATATACACCCATAGTAAAGTCAAGAATTGTAGCTTTCCTCTTCGCAGCAGAAACGACGAAAAAATTCGGTTTTTACTGTTGTTGGTAATGATGTCTCACAACAAAAAATCTAAAAAAAATGGACAACCCTGCTTGTTTTGTTGTAGTACTTCATCAGGGAATCAAACAGTTAAATAGCATGTTTTCATATTTTTGAGAAAAAAATATTTTTCCGATTTTTTGGGTTTTTTCATTTTTCTACGACCACAGTTTGCAACACAAAAATCTGAAAAATTTCCCAAAAATGCGCCATAGGATCCAAAATATGTCACATTTTTCAGAATTTTAGAACGCCTGTAAGACCGGAAAATACGCAGAAAAGCGCAAAATTTCATTTACCCTGTAACTACCCTCGCGGGCAAGCTGGAGGGCTAAAATTTTACTCAGAGGGGTTTTTCTTGGTTAGCTTTCGAATGGCTGAATAGCCATTGAAAAACCTCTAAGGTCAGTTTTGACCATCTTATTCGGCTAGGCCCTTTGTGCATTTCTCTGGCGGAGCAGAGCAGAGTCGCCAGATCAGGGGAATTGGCTGAAATTCGGGGGAAAAAGTTACCCTCTCTCTGTCAGTACCAGATTATAGCCTGTCCCACGAGAGAATAGACCAGTATCGCGCAGCTCGACTGATCGTGAGAAGGCGCTGTGAGTCCGGTCAACTCCCACTCCACTGTGAGTTTCATATACGCGGTGTGCAGAAATGAAACGGATTACCATGAAATTATATGAAATAGGTATACGTACTTTGTACGTACACCCGGTCTTGCGGCCCTGCCGCGCATGGCGTCACTTCGGAAGGCAGCGTATGGAGTGGGAGTACTACCAATTACGGCGAAGATGCGCAGCGACGAACGAAAACTGGTGTTCACGCAGGTCTATTCTCTCGTGGGACAGACTCTCGTCACGTGACATTCAGGAACATGCACGACAGAGACGAGTCGCGTCACGTGACAGGGCCGTGGCAGAAGCGTGGGGGGAATAGCGTCGTAGAAGGGGGACAGTAGAGTGGGCAGACAAGACTTGAGGACAGCGTCTCCTAGACAAACGACACTCGCGCGTGACTGCGCACAGTCACCACAGTACACTCACACACCGCTAGACCACGTATACGTGCACGAGGATTCCAAGGAACCGAGATTTCACTCCTGAATTCTCAACAATGATAAAACGGGGTTTCTTAGTAGTCGAAATCGCTAGATGAAAGATCAATCTATGGGGCTATTTGCCTCAAAAGTCCTACATTTACGTTTACGACGCGTAATTCCCAGTATTCGGCAGCATATCGACAGTCACGATAGGCGGCAGCACCGTCGCACAGTGGGCTGGATCGATGATTTTAGTGACATTTTAATATAACTTCTGAACCATTAGAGATATCAGTGCGGTTTGCACAGAAAAATATTAAAAAATTCTATCTATTTATAATAACGTATACAATATTTTGGTTCAGTAATGTGATTTAACGTTGCATCGACAATAGTTATTTTTATTATATAATACATTTTGTTTATATTTATTTAATTAATTTTTGCCATGTTTTAAATCTAATTGGTTGAGACAAATGTAAGAAAACAAACCAAAAGTTTATTCTTTACATTAGATGTGTTTCTTAGGTAATTTACTTTTCAAAAATATTTTTTCTATGGATTATCTAGAAATATCATATAATAGATATTAAACGCTGAACGAAATCTCTATTACATATTTACAGTGGTGATATAATCTTACCATTTGATTTGTACAGTTAGAGATTCAGTTCTGCTGTCCTTATTTAAGAAATTCCATAGCTTCAGGAACTAATTATTTTCTTTTCTTTTTATATGATGTTTATGCGTTGGTCAGACGTTAATAATAGAATGTATAGTATAAAGTATGTTTTAATTTGTTGCTGCTCTTAAAATTTTCAGATTTTGTATAATTTCAAAACTTTATAATAATAGATAAATAAACAACGCATCAATATAATAAAAGAACAACGTATAATACATTTTTTTATTGAACTTGTTAGTAGAAAAATGTCTTAATATTTCGCAGAGTACCGATGGTGGCTACCGAACGCATGTGAAACAACAGGACATTACTAACTTTAAACGGTAATAACTCTGAAAGGTGGACGGAGGTGGACATGATTATTATACATTATGACGCAATGTTACTTGATTCTCTTGAAAATGATCTAAATGTAGATCGAAACGTTGAGAAATAATATTGTGCCAATTTGCAAATAGTGTTTTAGTAACATGTGATCGAACCTATGCGCCGATATCATTTAAAAGAATTTTTTTTTGCTTAAGCAACTTACGATCGATATTATTGAACATTTATTATACATTATGTAAAGGAAAGTGTCATGAACACATTGCGGTTGTTCCCAACGTGTGTTCCCTTTGGCGTCAAAAGATATTCCTTGTCAATTATAAAAATTTTGACATTTTTTTGTTCTTTATTCGACATTACATATTAAATACATTGCATATAATAAATGTAACTGTAATTACAATATAATTTCTTAATGTAGAATAATGCTGTTTACTGTAGAAAAAAATAAGGATGATAAATTAAACAGGATCGTCAAAATCTCGCGAAAAAGAAAGGATATTTTCCGGGTATCGATCGCAGATTCTAAAATGTTCAACTTTAAATGTTCGGTACAACTACAATTTGCATTTAATTTTATTAACTCTTGCATTTTTGAGGTCAGTGGATATTCGAAAGACAATACCAACTGGTTAGACATCGATATAAGGAAGTTCATTTCTTGGTAAAATGTCACTAAAATGTTCGAACCAACCCACTGTGTGTCGCCTGTCCATTACTTCTCGCGGCTCCGCGACATGCTGCCGAATAATGAAAATTACGCGTCGTAAACGTAAAAGTAGGACTTTTGAGGCAAATAGCCCCCTAGACTGATCTTTCATCTAGCGATTTTAACTACTAAGAAACCCCGTATTTGCATTATTGATAAATCAGGAGTGGAATCCCCGACCCTTGCAATCCTCGCGTACGTATACGTGATCTAGCGGTGTGTGAGTGTACTGTGGTGACTGTATGCAGTCACACGCAAGTGTAATTTGTCTAGGAGACGCAGTCCTTCATCTGGCGACTCTGTACGGAGCAGAGTAGATAGTTTCAGGAAGGAGTCCCGTCCGCGAAAACGGACACCCTACTCTCCTTGCTCGCGTGTCCTCCTCTCTCTCTATTCTACACCGTTCAGACTCTATCCATCGGCCGGAAATTTTGGAATCGATCCTTCAATGGAAATGTACATTGTTTAACTAGGAAACTTGATTTGTAAGTAAGCATAACATTTTCGAGCCTGAGAGTGCCGTCTACGATATCAGATCAAGGATCTGGATCGTAGTTTCCGTGGCCCACAGCCTCCGAACTTCCTTTCTGCTCGGGGTCGGGCAAATTATCTCGATCGTTAAAAGTTCCAAGCGCGTTATTTTTAAATCTTGAAAAGTTGGTTTGAAGATAAAGCGTATAAAGCAACTAAAAGCTGAAATCTTATCACTGCCTAGATCTTCTAACACGTTGGGAAACTATGATCTAGACTCGAGGTAGTCATCATCGCTGGCAAATTCGCATATCTCTTCTTTCTACTGTTCCTTGGCAATGAAATGTTTTTATCATACGGTGGTGGTTAAACTCTTGAAAATGTTCTTTGTATATGACTACTTTTCGTTTTTGGTACGAGTGGAACTTTCTTTCTCCTGTCCAATATACGAACAGTTCTAACGACAGGCACCAAGTTTGTTTGATCGAGCACATTCTGCTATAAAATCTGTACTTTAAAGAAAGAAGAGTTCTCTATCGGACACATTATGGCGGCTACGAGGATATTGAGAAACCCATGCTCGATAGCATTGAGCCGCCATGCTCGATAGCAATAAGACCTACAGTGTCGTTTTGAACTGAATGCCCATGATGGGAGCAAACCACTGCCGAAGATGACCGAGTTAGATCGCACCGATCGCTTTCAATTAAATGTTAATGTGTTCGGCTGGCTTCGAAAGAAATCTTATCTCGTTGTAGGTCCTTTGAATAGGACATTTTTACGATTCCAAGGTTCCAGCCGATGATTGTCAGTGTTCGTCTTTCGTCTCTTTTCACGCGACTCCTTCCGACAACCATTTCCTCCGCTTTGCCAGGCTATTCGTATCACTAACGAGTGTATCTCGTCGTCGTCGTCGTCATCGGATAATATTCGAGATCTCTCTCGACACGTGCTGTGCCAGCGAGCTCGATTTTTTTTTCATTTTTGTCACGCCGACAAACATTGCGTCTCGAATTTTCGGACTAGCGGAACCCGAGAAACCGCAGGGACGCGAAGATCCCGCACGTCACTTCTTTAACCGATAGAGTTTTCTTTCGATAGTGTGATGGTCGGTCTCTCGCAAAATAATACTGCCAGTACATGTACGTTCCGACTTTTAAAAAAAAAAACAGACGAGAATAGAGATCTGTACGACAAACACCGGTCACAGAACCAAATCAAAATGAGAAAACTATTATGAGTCGTATTTATAATGCTTACGATAATGTTGTTAATAAAGCGGTGATTTTCAGCAGCTACTGGTTTTATTCGTGATAACGCGAACGCAACGCAACGTTCTGAACTCCTCTCTTTTTCTGCGCCGCCGATATTATTATCGTGAAAGACTTTCAATAAAGGAATTGTGCAAAAACCGTCTCGTGTAAATTAATCATTGATTCCCATCGATTCCCCGTCCTTGCGTTGTACGATGATTGAATATATCTTGTAAGTAGACTGCGGATCTTTATGGAAAATAAAAATTGTCTACCTCAATTGCACAAAGTGCAGGTAAGTATAAACCTATTTCCTTTTTTAGTAGGTGTCCAATAGCTTTGTATTTCTCTAAAAGAAATATAATTTGTACTATCCCAAATTTAAGAATTGCCTGTAATTATCAATGTTTAAGTCACATATTTCTTGTTGGAAAAGGTTTGTTCAATCGAAATTTAGAAAAGCAATGTCCATTGCGATTTCTTCTTCTTTATTGGAAATACGATATTGGACTGTGTGTGTCCATCAGCCGAGGAGCATGGTATACGAGTACATGCACACATGTGTCATTGTCAGGAAGAACGCCGCATGTCACATACAGTAAAGTCGCGATTTGTTTCCCATCGCCGCGCCGGTTTCGAGCAGAGATAGAGAGAAAGAGATCGTGTAAGGACACTATTCTTTCATGACTGCATCGACCGCGTCGATGGCGCCGAAAGTACAAAGGATGCCGAACGTAGAAAAGGACAGCATGTAAACACGGATCGCGCGACCCCAGCGTATCGGTGAGATAAAACTAGTGCAATAACAAAACTTCTTTATTTTTTAGTTATATTTAACGAAATTTTACCAATATATTTGTGACATTTTTCTGATTAACATGACGCCAAAGAAGATACATTTTGGCCCACATTTACTGTACATGTGAAGCATACTTTAAAATTTATATATATCCTAAAGTTACTCCATACGGTCAATTAAACCATTAAATACAATTGAAATTATATCGTGTTTAGTGTCATTTTAAACAGAAAAATGCCAGAAATAAGTTGGTGAAAGTCCTATAAAAAAATAATTAAAAATGAAGAAGTTTTCTAATGAGATTAGTAGTGGTTCACACCGTTATATCCGAACCGAGATCAGATTGCGCGGCATGTTTACACTGCTCGGCGACCGAGGCAGCTCGAGCTTCGCTGCCCCTGCGGCGTTGCCTCTCGGTGAAATGGGTAGGCAGGGAGAGTGATCGTGGAGACCCTCAGGGATACAAAATCGTGACTTTACTGTACTTTCCTTTTCGAGAGATTGCCGTTTAAAGTTTTGATCAGTAATGCTTTGACATAGGACATCGGTTGAATTGCATTATGTTTTGAACCTTTTGAATTTATTTTCATGACTTTTTTGGTAAATATGTAATTCATATACTACGAATCTCAATTGATGCATAAACTTAAATTTTTTGAAATTGTGACATGCGTCGTTTTTCCTGGCAACCACAGCATATATGTATCAATATACAGTAATGTCCCATTATAAGTCAATTCTCGGTTCTGTGTTGCGAGATAGATCGGATGGCGCAGCAAAAAGTATTAGACAAAGAAGTTTCATTTTTACACATTTTTAATGAAATTTTATCAATATATTTGCGACATATTCTTATTAAGATGACATCAAAGAAGATACAATTTGGCACATATTTATTGTACATGTAAAGTTGAACTTACAATTAATCACATATTTAACATATGCTATATATTAGCATATATTTACATAAACAACTTAACATCTGAAAAACATGTTCTCAAAGAATTAGTCTAGAATTTCGTAAATTAACGGAGCTATAGCCTGTTGGAGGTTTTTAATCAGAAAAATGTGAAAAATATCTTGAGAAAGGTTATATAAGAGGAAGGTAGAAAATTAAAAAGTTAGCATCGCTTTTTAAATAATACAATAAGTTTTGAATTCTTTCCAACCATCGCGGTAGCTGTTTCTCTTTATTTTTACTCGCTATCCTCTTCTATGTCCAAAAGTTACTCCATACCGTCAATTAAACCACTAAACGCAGTTAAAATTATATCGTGTTTAGTGTGAAAATAATGAGAAATGAAGAAGGTTTATAATTGGATTAGTAGTGGTTCACACCGATATACCTGACCCGGTATCTGATTACGCGGCATGTTTACACTGCTCGGCTACCGAGGCGGCTCGAGCTTCGTGGCCCCTCCCAGGGTATGCCCTCCAGTGGAATGGGTAGGCGTAGTGACATAGAGCCGTGTCCTCCGCCGGACTTTGAATGGGACATTACAGTATTACTACTTTGATATATAAAATATGAACTTTGCACAGATTAGTGTACTTAAAACTATTTAACGTTACATTATATTATAAATGCGGCAACAAGTCTAACAAACGTGTACGTTGCGTACGTCATAGAGGCGCGCGACAGTTACGTATGAAGTGACAGATGCATGCATACCTTGGTTCTCATTTGGGGCTCCAGCGACGTGGAAATGTTTAATAAATCGTTGGCCGACATTGAACCTACCTACTCGTTAAAATCCACAAGGGCATTTCTAATATCCGCCCTATGAAATTATCGAGTAGAAGGGGTAAATGCCTTTTCACTTTATATTTTTTTACAACACATGAAAGCGTGTGTCTAGGTGCACTCGTCCGTATACTGCACAGTGACCTTCAAGGTCATGCAAGGTCAGAAATGGAAGAAATATTTTGAATATTTCATACCAATGTATTTACAAGTATTCCTTATTATAAAAAATATACAGCATTCGATTTAAAATATTAAATATCTCCTTCATATTTAACAAAACAGTACAAACACAAAAAAGGCCATTGTATTGCGTATAAAAAACAGTACTACTTTTTCCTCTTTCATTTTTTTCTAATATTTACTATTTACAAGAAAAACGCTGGCTAGTAAATGCGTGAATACCCTGTATATAAATTTAATTAGGCGTACATCCATTCTTCATACCTACGTAATAACATACATACATTCATACTTCTTAGCTCGCATAAGTACTTCCTTGTATATATAAAATATGAGATTGCACAGAGTAGTATACTAAAACTTTTTATGATTGCATTATATTATAATGTAGTGAGATCAGTCGATGTGAGTAACAAGAATGAAGTCTTTAATTGATGCAAATTTCAAAACATAGCGATTTCGCGGATTACAGAATACTATGGTCATCTAGCGGCGAGTCCAGAACTAAAAAGAGCGTTTTCCGTATGCTCGATAACCCGCTATCCATCGGTACACGAAGGGTTGCAGTAGCTCAGGCGCTGGCGTAGTTCCGTCATTTCTCTGCAGGTGGCAGCAGCAATCGGACATAAATTAAATAATACTAGATTGAAAATCAGAATATTCGGTGCCCCTAATTGATAATTGGCTGTAACAACAACAATGCTCACAACTATATATGTAAACTTGACACCAAATAAGAAGGATCCTGACAAATTACGAATTACTGCGCATATGAAACCAACAGAACTCGTTCATTGGCTAATTCCCTACTCGTACTGGTACGGTCGAGTTAATATAGTGCTGCCCCCTACTCGAGTGCTTAGCCTGGAACAGCTCCTACATCATCTTTAGCATGGACAAGATCCTGCTTCATCTTTAGCCTGGATCAGATCCTACATCATCTTTAGCCTGGATCAGATCCTACATCATCTTTGGCCAGGATTAGGACTTGGGACGTACAGTTTATATTGTTTTATATAAAATATGTCACTAATATACAAATCTCTAATAATATAAATTAAATACAATATTAATTATAATGATAGAAGTATTTTAATTTTTCCCGATACTTTGTTGCAAACTGTAGTTGTAAAAAATAAAAAGCCGGAAGATTTCGAAGAAATACAGATTTTACATCGAAGCTTAAAAGCGATCATCTTGGAAATTAATTTAATGATGAAGTACTTACTGTCATCAATACCATCTCCAATTTTTCCATATATTTATGTACAGTTATTATTAATTAAACAAAATGAAAACCAACTTTTTCTACGAAAATTCCCAAAAATAATTTTAGGGTTACCCTGAAATTTTCAGGATATGTTTAATTGACACAAATCTACAAAACGTATTTTTTATATTTTCAATATAGGCCCACATTAAAAAGTTGTAAAACGAAACTTTTAGTATTTTTTTCTATAATTCTGATTAATTGCAATTATTGAAAAAATTTCTTTTCACAACCTTCAGTAAACTAATTGCTCTAGTTTCCCAAAAAAGTTCAAACCGTATAGTGCAATATTAAAAAAGTTATCGTCTTCCTAGAGCGTCCTAGAGCGACCGTCTTTTTAGAGCGTCCAAATATTAATTATGGTCACTGTATGTATACACAGCAGCTCAAATGCCCAGTGCCGCATTCGCTTCTAGGCCTCCCATTCGCTTGTAGGTCTCGGATAGTGATCAGTGATCAACTGATCAGTAATAAAAAAAAAGACGAAACTCGAAAGATTTTGAATCATATTTACCTATGTCGCACAGTGGGACAGACCGATGAATTCTGACACAAAATCGAAGGACTTTTGATAGAAATGAGATGGAACGATGCAGAAACTTCTCTTCGACGAATTTTTTTACTTCTGGTGACACATTATTTTTATTTTTATCACCAGACGTTAAAAAATTTGTTGATGGGAAGTAAGTTAAGTTCGCGATCGTTTATCGCGAGATGTCAATATATTTTAGCACTTATACTCAGAACGTAGAATACATAAACGACGTAGAATATAATAAAATAATAAAATATAAAACGATGAAAAATACATAAACAACGAACGCAACAGTACCCTGATAGCCAGATCTGCACCGAGCAGGAAGAGAGCAGAGCCTGAAATGCACGTGGAGGGCAGTATCGTTCCAGACCGCCGCTTCAGGCTGCTCGGAGCCACGGGTGGAGGGAATCTGGAAGGAGTGTGGCGGGCGCGCCACTGCGCCTCCAAAAATGAACACAGCAGAGCAAAATCTGCTGTTATAGCATCTGGCCGGCAGCTTCTTCCGACCAGATGAAAGGCAGCGCGTGTAGTCTGCGTGGAGCGGCGGAAGCCCTTATACAGGGCAGCACCGTCGCCGAGGTTATGTTGGTAATATCGGTGAAATGAATTTCTACATATCGTACAAATATAGGCAGTCTTCCTTTTTACCGACAATTCCAAATACCGATTTTGAATGAATATTCAGTCTGTGCACATTACGATGGAGTCACCGACGACGAGTATCTCGTCGGTGGTAGAGCTAACAAGGGGAAGCCACGGTTGATGGGTCACGGAATTTTCTGAAACTTGGAGTATTTGAAGTTGTCTTCTCGAAATGTAATTTAGCAAAGCATTAGCGCGCGCTTGTCAAAATTTTCCGAAAAAATTGCATTTGAAAATCGGTTCACTCCTTCATAAGAGAAGTTCGCGTTAATAGTTAACAAGAAGATGAGTATCTGAGGGCGTACCGAGAAATACTAGTAATCGGTAGGTTGTTGGTTCAACTCCCGTTATCGATATTTTTTTTCTTTTCTTGAAATTGATACCTACTTCAAGTTTAAGCCTGAAATCTATTTTTTTATAAGTTATTTTTATCTTTTATGTAGAAATGGCATGTTTTTTATTTGTGGCCGTTGCGAAATAAATCTGCCATATTAATGCGATCTCCCTTACCGACGGCGCTGCCCTGCAAAACGTCATTCGCAGCATTATTCCAGCTGGACTGCAGAAGCTGCCTTCCACGTGGCCTGCATCCAGATGGCTCCAGATTCTGGGTTACTGCGTTCATTTTCGACACTCCACGTGGAGTCCATTTGGCTATCAGGGTACGACACGTACAGACTCAGACATTACACATTCATCGAGCTCGATCAGAATAGTCCAGTCCTAGACTAGACCCACTTTACTGTATGACATCTGTGGTTTGGATCAGAACTAGCTTTAACCCAAGCCATCGACGAGATACTGTCAAAGACTGCCTGCCCCTGTGTTATTCAGCGAGACGTGGAAGTGGACACGAGTGGGCGCGGGGATAACGTGGCACTTACAGTGATCTGAAATACCAAATCGCTAAAAGTTCCACCACCGACGAAAATGGTATCAAAATAGTGCCAAAACATCGTCTGAAATATGGGGGAGAATATAACATTGAATAATAATCAATATGTTTTCGTGATGTTTGGCTTTCTCACCGATGCGTCGCAACGAGAATCTCCTCAGTGGTCTTCTGCACCGACGAAATACCATCGGTGGCCTTCTGTTTCTCTGATTGGAGCCAGAATATATCCTAGATGGCGTAAGAGAACACCGAAATATTCGGGTGACACGAACTTCCATAAGGCTGCCCGTCTTGACACCGACTAGATATAGAATAGACCTATCATCCAATGTATTTCGGTGACCACGTTTGCCAGGGCCACTTGGCTCGTTTTTCTTGTCATTTCCTGTATTACCAACTCGGTTTAGGGCCACAAACAGGGTCTCGTCGGTGGTGCTGGTGGCGCTCTAAAATAGAACTGACAGCACAAACGAGATATAGGAATAGGATTCCTATACCTCGTTTGTGCTACCAGTTTTCTTAGTGGTAGCACAGACGAGTTTACATCCCGTCGGTGGTGATAGGAAATAAAATTAAAAATAGATGTAGTCACTGAAGTCTCGCGAATACATAGAATATTGTTTTGATTAGTTGATCCTTATATTTGGAATAAATAATAAACGAATGATTACTGTACGTAAAATAAAAAATACGTTTAACTGAAAAATTCGAAATGTTGTAAACAGCCAAATATTAATATGTATTTTATAAACGTAATGTATATGTAATTATATACACAAATGTAATTACATAAATGTAATGTTTGGAACTGTATTGTTATTTTATAGGATAACATAATTTAATTTGTTCCTGTTATTAATGATTAACTACGTTGCTTTCAACAATAAGAAGAGAAATAAATAAACAAGAGTATCTTTAATTAAATCATATGTGCATTATATAGCAAGTGGTTTTTATGAAAATTTTCATGAACATTACAAAACTCATGTTTTAATAACTTAATAAAAACTACATAGCCCAGCTTTGAACGCAAATTCCTTATATGTATGTATGTATACAGTAGGGTGGATCTTATTTTTCGACCATGAAATTTTTTTGGTCCCGTATACCAGAATTGTGACAAATGTTGAGAAAATGACGTGGAACAAATTTGGGGCCGATTGGTTCATGAGAAAGTGACGAGCAGCAAATTTGAAAATTGAAAATTTTTCAAATTTTGACATAAATGGACGAACATTTGGGCGCGCACGAACGCGAATGGGTAGTATGTACTTGCAAATCTGTTTGCAGGGCAGATAGAGCATATCCTAAACATTCATCATACATAGCATTATTAAATAGGCATTATACAAATAATATTATAAATACATGTTCTGAATTTCTTTGTGTAGTATACACCACTGCAGCTTCTATAGTTAGTCGCAAGAAATTCTTGAAATAGCAAAAATCCATTCCGTTCGCCGTTCGGCGCGGTGCACTATGGGCCAAACCGATGAATTCTGTATCAAAATTAAAGAACTTTCGATAGAAATGAGATAGAGCGATGAAATTTTTTTAAAATGGAAGCTGAAACTTTGCAGAATATGAAATAATTATGGAGATTGTGGTACGAACGTTTTTTACCCTGGAAAAAATAAAACCTAAAATTTCTAAAAATAATTCGATTTTTTACCAAATTAGAAGGTCATAGCCAAATTTTGAGGCCAGATTTGAAATCAGTGTGAAAAAATCTACGGGAAATGATGTATAACATGTTCAAAAAGAATTTTTTCCGCGCGTGGTATTGGAAAAACCACAATTTTCTCGAAATTGTGCAAGTTTAACGAATTAATGATAAGTCAGTTATATGATAAGTCAGTTAAAAAATAGACAGCATTTTATACATATTTATTATACATTTAATTATTGTTTATAATTAATATAAATTCTTGCACTACATTTGAAAATATTTGAAAAAACAACTAATAATTGTATATTTAATATTAACGCATATAATAACAGACACGCCGGAACTTGTAACGAAACCTCACATAACAACTTGTCATTAAAATTTGTTGTTAACTGATCTTCTGAATATTTTTCCGTCCTTTTGAAAATTGTATTTTGTAGCAGAAGGTTCAAAGAAACCGACAAGAGTTTATATGAATCAATTTCAAGATAAAAATAGCGTTAAATAGGTCATTCAATTTTCAACAACAATTATTATTTTGTTTACTATCAATAAATGACAGTTTATTTATATAAATCAAAAAAGCATTTATTCAGCTTTAAAATGATTATAGAAACAGGAAGCATTATATTTAAACACAGATGAAATATTCAGGTTGAATTAATCTTGTATTGACTGACTCGACTCTTTTCGTTTGCTTTACCAGAATTATGACTGTAACGTGGAAAATAGCAGAAATACGCGCTGAGCAGTAACAGTAAATTGGCAACCATGCGACGAATATTCTCGGATGTGATTTGGCAACTACGCCTTCGATATCTGAAATTCGAAGTAATTCCTAAACTCGCCACTCTAAGTCGTAGAGGGCATACCAAAACCTCTGATTTTTTGAACAGTCGGTATTTTAGAACATGAGACACCAAGTCCCATAAGATGATAGGTCTATTCTATATCTAATCGGTGGTCTTGAACAGTCTCCTGACTGTGTCAATATTACCGATGAGAGCCCCTGTGCTATTCAACGATACCAGTAAGTGGACACAGAAATGTTATGGAAGAGGATAGGAACAGGAATAAAATTGATTGAAAATCAACATATTTGTTAAAAGTGCAGCTATTAGCTCGATGTTATCCTTTATTCATCAGATACTAGAAGTTCTTACGAATACTGGATAATACCGATTGCCCAGGTCACACCACGAGGAGGTTGCTGCACATGACACCCGAAAGGGAGTCAGACCGAATTCAATATTCCTCCTGGCTCCCTTTCTGACAACGGACTTGTGCTAAATTTCGCAGATATGTCGAGTAATTATCACGGAGTAAAAGATGAGAATCGGAGAAGAAGTCTCGGATCCACGGAGGGCCATAGGCGAATCAGGCAGAAGGCACTGATACTTTCAGAGAGTAAAACTAAGAAGAACCAGAGCAGAAGGCTCTGGTTCGTGGGTGACGCGAGCAGTGGCCAAGATAAATCCACACTGCAATACCTTTTCTCCCAACCGCCTGCCGCCAGAGACGGACGTGTGTGGCAAATTTACGAAGATACTGGGATACCGCGAGCATGAATTTCTCCCCCCCCCCCCCCATTAATATTATCTACTGCGAATTCCCGTACCAACCAATCTGATACATACTACATACGAACAAGGTCCGACACAGTAGAAGGCTGTGCCGGAGTCAAAAAAACTAACAAAATGAAGTTACGGCAATAATTACTCGACATATTTACAAGAAAAAGATATACACTCTTAAATATTAACGCACGCACGCACGCAACCCTAGCAATTATTGTGGACCAAAAGACTAAACCGCAAAAAGAGGGAAAAATCGAAGCAGATGGCTTTGATTTGCAAAGAAGAAACATAAACATAAGCCGAAGGCTCTGGTTCTAGGGTGACGCTAAGACAATATTGCTCGACAAATAAAAGTAACTTAAGACTACACCGCAGACTTCTTGATGTATCCTCTTCTTGGTGTGTCCTCTTTTTGGTGCGTCCTCTTGTTAACGTGTCCTCTTCTTCGCGTGTCCTCTTCTTGGTGTATTCTAGCTGAAACAGACTAATAATAATTAGATACAACACATAGTCCCGCACACGAGTGCGAATCTAACCATCCCACGAGAGCCAACCTAACGCCAGCTCACGAGAGCCCAACTAAACCAGCTCACGAGAGCCCATCTAACCCCACACACGAGTGCAGCCTATCGGCGATTCGGGTTGCCCCGGGAACGCGACTCCCCGTACTCACTCACGGTCCTATCCATCAGATATCATTTTTAGAAGAAGAACTTGTGAAAGTTACGAAGTGAACAACTTGAATTTCAGAAATAAAAGTTGTAAGGTGGTTCCACGCTCTTTACCTAAATAGAACCAGAGAATATATGACAGTGTTCAGGCCCTGGGTGAACCAGCTTGAATAATACATATATTTTGTTTTGAAGAAGATGAAATTGAAAAATGTTATGGAAGAGAATAGGAATAGGAATAAAATTGATTGAAAATCAACATATTTATTAAAAGTGCAGCTATTAGCTCCATGTTATCCTTTATTCATAAGATACTAGAAGTTCTTACGAATACTGGATAATACCGACTGCCCAGGTCACACCGCGAGGAGGTTGCTGCACAAGACACCCGAAAGGGAGTCAGAACGAATTCAATATTCCTCCTGGCTCCCTTTCTGACAACAACGAACTTATATGCTAAATTTTGCAGATATGTCGAATAATTATCAAGGTGTAAAAGATGAGAATCGGAGAAGAAGTCTCGGATCTACGGAAGGCCCAAGGCGGATCAGGCAGAAGGCACTGATACTTTCAGAGAGTAAAACTAAAGATAACCAGAGCAGAATGCTCTGTGGAACTGTGGTTCCAGAATGATATGGGCAACCTATATATCGCCAATATATTTCAAGATATACCCAAGAATGTACGAATCTCCCAGTATGCAGATGACATCGCAATATACACAAGAAGCTCTCTCCTGGAAGAAAGCCAAAATTAACATAGAAAAGTCTGTTATAATGGTAAGATCCAGTCTTTTCACAATAGGCCGTGACCATTTTTCAGAAAAGACCAACATAGTAGTTTTTAACAATCTAAGACTAACAGCTGGACACACCCAATTTCAATTAGGCACGACTGAAAAGACGGATGTAGACTCTGCAAAATTTCTTGGAATTCTTTTTGGCAACAGACTAAACTTCAAAGCCCACATCCATTCTCTACACAACCGATGTTCACGTACCATGAACATGATTAAATTCCTTAGAGGCGTTTGGTGGGGAGCTCGCCCAGACATACTAATTCCACTGTACAAGTCCTTAATTAGATCCAGATTAGATTATGCCTCCCATATATACTTTCCTAGCCACCAGGCTCTAATAACCAACAAACTCGAGTTTATCCAAATGCGTGCCCTCAAACTGGTCCTCGGACTCAGAACATCCACCCCTACTATTGTAGTTTTGGCTGAAGCAGTGTAACCTTACTATTTGATCCTCTTTACATATAAACGATTTATTCCTTCAGCGGAATAAACCGTTTCCTAGTGAATCGGGGATGGAGGTACTTGATGTCTTCACCAATTGCACCGAGTCGCTCTCGGCAGGGCACAGTAACGGAACCGTGTCGAGGCGTCCGTGGAACAGGCGTTTCAACAAGTTAATCTCCTTGATTCAACCTTTCGACTAACAAGTGATAGATTCAACCTGACCTATACGGAACCTGACGCCCCATTGTACCATTCAACTTTGTCCTTACCATATTTTACGTATCTTTAGAAACAACAAAGATATTTGAGGTGCCAACGTTCGGTAACTCACCCTGTATGTTCCAGTAAAAATTATATTATTATATATTGTTGCTATGTAATATGTACAAGCTAGCGAATGGTCTAATTAGGCCTATTTAATAAAAAAAGAAAAAAAAAGTATCTCGTCGGTGGTGGAATTTTTAGCGATGTGGTATTTCAGATCACTGTAAGTTCCACGTTGTCCCCGCGCCCACCTGCGCCCAGTTACTGGTATCGCTGAATAGCACAGGGGCTGGTAGTCTTGTAACAGACCTGTGCCGCGACAAGTCTGTCACTAATCCGAAAAGCGCGCCGTACCGACCCGAACCTAACCTAGACACACGGCACGCCTCGAAGCAGACGCGAAAACAACGCCGTGCGTCTTCGCGCGTTTTCACGTCTCCAAACCAGACGCCATGAGAATACCGTGGGAACACCGTGGGAATACCGTGGGAAAAATATCCTCCGACCGCACACCGCGTTCCCCTCGGGACCCACCGAACTGGCCTATAAAAGACGACACGTAGGACAGATCGCTCTCTCAGTCGGAGGCCGTCCGTCGCGCTGAATAGCCGGAATAACCATCGTGGTAAGTTGGTCTTCTCGCCGATAACTTGACGGGCCGTCAAGATTCCGTTCCCGCCGACTCCCGTCACCGCGCACCGGGCCGTTGCGTTTTCCTGCCGATCCCTGTAGCCGCTCCAACGGGCCGTCGGAGTTCCTTCCTTGCCGTCTCGCCGGGCCGCCGTTCTCTCGTTTCACACTGGTTCTGTGGGCCACTGAACCATTCCTGTCGCCGCTCCAACGGGCCGTCGGAGTTCCTTTTCTCGCCGTTTCGCCGGGCCGGCGTAACCGCGTTCCCCGCTGGTTCTGTGGGCCACTGAACCACTCCTGTAGCCGCTCCAACGGGCCGTCGGAGTTCCTTTCTCCCCGTTTCGCTGGGCCGGCGTAACCACGTTCCTCGTCGGTTCGGTGGGCCACCGAACACGCGACAGCGAGCACCGCAGTAAAGCACAAACCTCTGCCTCATTATTTTCCACCCGCGCACCACGTCAACACCGTTTCCCGACCGTTCCCCACGCCGCGAACCCTAGCTCGGCGAGCCATTCAGCAACGTAGGGGAATCCGCCGAATACCGAAAAACCCGACTCGTTACAGTCTTTAATCATATCTCGTCGGTAAAAAATGCGAGCCAAGTTCGAGTGGAATCGAGCCGGGTCTCGTTTTTCGTGCGAGCTACTTACATCGATGCGAGTACTCGACTCGGCTCGATCAATCGAGTCGAGCTAAGCTTTTGCGGGTACTCGCACAGCCCTAGTTCTAAGCCCTTGGTTATATTGTACATATTTTACGTTTCTAATATTGCAGTTGACGTCCAGAGGCATGTTTCTGTCTCACAATTCGCTGACGACCTTGCTGTTTATAGTAAGTCAGCATCCAGCGCTATAGGAGCACGTGCTATTGAAAAAGCCATTCAAATTTTAAATCAGAACCTTTCTGACCTCGGTTTAGACTTATCTCCCAAATGGTGTTAATTCATTTCAGTAACATGCAAATAACTCCAAGGCATATTAAAATAAAAATTCAAGATTCAATTATTAATTCTAATGATTCTGTTCGTTTTCTTGGAATTATCTTGGATTATAAAATGTCCTTTCTACCTCATATACTCATATAAAAAATCACACCAGAGCTCTCAATATTGTCAAATTCTTAAGAGGCACGTGGTGGGGCTCTGATCCTGCTATGCTTATGGTGTTATTTAAGAGTTTTGTTCGCTCAATCATTGAATATGGTTGTTTTGTCTCCCCTAGGAGATACAAAGACCTAGAACGTCTTGAGAGAATCCAGTTCTCTGCAATTAAATTGGCTTTGGGGTATCGCATAAGCACTCCCATCAATATTCTTATAGCAGAATCTAAACTTCCGTTACTAAAGAATCGCTTTACAAAATGTCATCGTTTTCTTGCTGAAACATCATCCAAAAGCAGCTCCTTTAGCGTCCAAATGATCAGAAGCTATTATAATGCTATTAAAAATAAAGGCAACAGATCGAACTTTTTACTTTGACGTTGTATAATGGATTTGATGATAGATTCATGCAAAATTGAATCATTCAATAATTTTAATATTTACAGTCATGATTATGAAACGGTTATCACCTCAATTCCAGTTAACTCCACTTTCGGGAAGTCCCTTAAAAAGCTCACTAATACGGTTGACATTATTAGTATGGTCAGTGAACTAATAAGGGATAACACTCAGAAGTCTCAATCTTTACTGATGGTAGCAAGAGTCGGGAAAGCAATTGCGTTGGTTCTGCCGCTTGTTGCCCATATTTGGACTGGATCTCACACAGAAACCTTGTTAAACAGGCTTCTGTGTTTCCAGCTGAATGTATTGTCATTAGAGATGCTCTTGACCTGGCGGTATCCAATAAGAATCATAACTTTATTATATTTTTTGACGCGTTAAGTGTTCTTTCAAGCCTCATTTCTACAAAAATGGATGTCAAAACTAACTCCTATATCTTCAATATTAAAAAGAAATACAATATTTTCTTCCATGATAATGCGCACAGTTTCATAAAATTCTGCTGGATTCCGTCGCATACCAGGATTGATGGTAATGAAAGAGCTGACGTCTCAGTAAAAGAGGCTTCATCCTATAGCGCTCCTGGTATTTCTAGCATTCCTTTCACCGTTCGCTTCAAGTCATTTTGTAAATATATGCTTGATAACACCCTCTCCTCTATAAAAACCGATGGACTTTTTTTTATAAATTTGTGGAGTTTATTGCACAAAACGGATAATGATCTCTGAGATCAGAACGGATTAGAATACAAGTAGGGATTGCAATACCGGTATTTCGTGCTATTTTGCAATTTCGTGAAACCGGTATTTGCTAAGTTAAAATACCGTTATCAATACCAATCACTTGAAGATCAGGACGCGCCACTGTCTGCGGAATTATACAGTGCATTGAAAATTCGTATACAGGAAAGGCATAGCGAACTAGGAAATATTTTAAGATATTTACATAATTATAACGACTTTAAAAAAGAAAACGGAAAGGAAGAAAAGAAGCTAACAAGGTCAAATTTAATTAAGTTCGTCGTCAATTTCCACAAAAACATTTATGAAAACCAAACGCAAACCTATCCAGAAGAATTCATTGAAGATGTTGATGTTAATATCGAAAAAGAATTGTCTCTCGAGAAGAAATTACAATTAGCTATAAATAAAAAAATTGCCACGAACAATAATACAAAAATAATACAAAAAATAGATTTATCCTAAACCGTCAGACGAGAGACCGAGTTGTTAGGAGATAAAGGACATCGAGGCAAATATTTAGAGAAAGTATATCGCTTATTATTAACGGTACCACCAACCATCGTGAATGCGGAAAGAGCATTTTCAACTGCAGGTAATTTGTGCAGAAAAATACGTTCAAGGCTTAATGACAGTTCAATAGATGCATTATGTTTTTTACAATCACATTTCAAAAATATGAAGTCAATAAATTAGTTAATGTTTTTTTCTATTAAACAACTGTGTTTTTGTACTTTCATGAAAATTCATAATACCGGTATTAATACCGGTATACCGGTACAACGTTTAAAAAAATACTGAATACCGGTATTGTATTTTTGGTCCGGTATTGCAATCCCTAAATACAAGGAACAAAAAGAGACTGAGGCACATGGCCGAACATACAACAACACAGCCGATAAAAGATGCACACGTTCTCTCACAGGAGAAGAAACAAAAACATAACGCAGAATAAGAACGCTGTTGCAACAACGCCACGCACGCATCACGGACGAAAACGCGGACTGGCGCTAAAAGTCAAACCAGACAAAAAGAGCTGCATGAAACAAATTAACATAATCAACACATTTTAAGGGCAAAACCTATTTCCAGCAATTTTTTAGTGAAAACCGACTTCCATGGTTCTCACAGTTAAACTTATCCCGTTCGGCTATTGTCACTATCACCTAGCTGCTTCTCTGACTCGCATTGGTTGCATTGATGATCCAGAGTGCAGTTGCAAGGAGGGAGATGAGTCTCTGAACCACGTTTAATGGCAATGTAATTTGTACAACGCGGAAAGACTAGAATTAATAAAAAGCTCCGTATAATCAACTTTCAGCTACCAATGGATGTTTCATTGATAATAGCCAAACCCAATATCAGGGCTTGTCATTACATGCAGTCACTTTTTAAATGCTGCGGCCTTAGTGTATCAGCGACTGGTCTTGTCAAGGTAAAACATTTGGTCTTTTATGACACTTCGGGGAAAACCCTACATCCGGGGTATATTGGGGAATCCCAGATTCCCCTTCCTTTTGACAGCATGCTGACCTTCAGTCAGGTACGAAGATACGTACCGCCTTCATCAAATTTAAACGTTAGTTCTAATCGTGCGCCTGTCTCGTAGACACCGACAACTTCATCTTATACTACAAATATATTTCTTCCACCGTCGGCGTATATAATTATTTACACATATCCTTTCAACAGGTCTATACTGTGTCTATTATTCATGTCTTTATTATGATGTTTATGTACGTTCAGTTTTCGATTCTGTAAAAATTTTTCTCTTGTTTGTAATCTTTGTTTTGTATTCTTTATCGTGTTGAACTAAATCTCATATCAG
Organism: Lasioglossum figueresi; assembly: GCA_028455805.1. NCBI lineage: Eukaryota > Metazoa > Arthropoda > Insecta > Hymenoptera > Halictidae > Lasioglossum > Lasioglossum figueresi. The sequence goes on from CM052196.1 coordinate 19,012,393, forward strand.
ATTTTCTATAATAAAAAAAAAGAATTCCACGGGATCTTCAAGGAAAAGCCGAAATGTTACAACTGCGGCGAGGAACATATTAGCATTTTCAAGGACTGCAGGATAAAACAAAAAGAAAGATTGATTAAAAAAATCATGGCCTACAAAAACATTTCATATAAGGTGGCCAGAGAGAGGGCCTCTGTTAATCCTCAATTTGAATCACACCACACGGGAGATAGGATCTCGCATCATCAACGTGTAACACGCGGAACTAAAGGAGTGTGTGCCAGCTTAGTCGGCTGTCCAAGGTACTTAGGAGGTGCAAATGAGTACTACGAGTTGGAGTTAAAAAAAGCTATTTATTCAATTAACGCCTTATATACTAACAGAGCTGAACGCAAGGCGAACAGTGGGAAGCTCGCGTTTGCTTCGCGGTTCGTGGACTCGGATCTTTGGTACACGCGAACGGAAGTCTTACCGACTACGGTGGTCTTAATAGCTACGGCGGTCGTTCTACATCTGCGGTATTTTACAGTAGACGATATCCATTGCGGTAATTCTCACAGTCTCTGTTGGTCCATTGACTTACCCTAACTTAATCCTAACTTAATTCTATCTTACGTCGTTCTATACATTCCATTCCTATCAGCATCGCCTGGGATAGCGTGGGTAGTACTGGACACGTGAGTGGTAGCGTCTTACCGCGTAGGCCGAACAGTGGTTCCGTCTACTATGAGGACGGTTGTTTCGGTTGGCCTGCTTACTGCTGCCTGCTGCTGACACCACTCGGCGACGTCCTGACGGAGGTAGAGGCGTGTTGCCCCTGTATCAAGTAGGCCTTCAAAAAGGGCCTTCCGTACGCCGTTACTGGCACGAATTTGCGTGTTTCCGGTTCTAATTCCGTGGAAACGTTTCGCTGTTCGGTCGGTCAGTGCCTCGGCCGCCGACTCCTATCCTGTTTTCCGTCACTGGGTTACATCTACACCTGGTCGTCGTTGTTCCGGTGGTGCCACAGTATGAGCAGAATACCTTCGACCTTCAACCCTATGTGGAGGTCTTTCAGACGGTTGAGGAAGTCCTCTGCTCCTTTTCCCCCGTCGTAGTGCGTTCCCCACCGACGGACTCACTCCAGATAGGTTGCGTCTGGATGACGGTTAGGAAGTCGGGGAGGGATGGGTCTCCTGAATTGCTCATCTTGTTGCGGGCGTGGGCGGCGATTCCTGTTTGGAACCCGTTCAGTGTTACGTCCTGGTCCACTTCTCACTATCGGTCTTCTTCTACGAGCTCGGTTTTCCGGAGGCGATACATCCAACTAGTACTCATTCGCTATTACTCGCTTCTTAACTAAAAAACCTGTCCGGCGCCATTTTGTAACACGCGGAACTAAGGGAGTGTGTACCAGCTTAGTCGGCTGTCCAAGGTACTTAGGAGGTGCAAATGAGTACTACGAGTTGGAGTTAAAAAAAGCTATTTATTCAATTAACTCCTTATATGCTAACAGAGCTGAACCCAAGGCGAACATCGGGAAGCTCGCGTTTGCTTCGCGGTTCGTGGACTCGGATCTTTGGTACACTCGAACGGAGAAACGACGGCGTGACGCAAACAGAGAAACGACACGAACGGCGGTCTTACTGACTACGGTGGTCTTAATAGCTACGGCGATCTTAATTGCTTAATTCTACGCGAACGGCAGTCTCAATGGCTACGGCGGTTTAATTCTATGCGAATGAAGCAACGGCGATCTCTATGGCTACGGCGGCGTTATTTAGTATTTTACAGGAGGACTATGTCCATCACGGTAATTCTCGCGGCGCTTCGCAAGCGTTTACGATTCTCGGTGAGAAAGACAAGAAGGGGCTTTGCGTTTTCGCGCGACGACCCCCGATCAAGAAGAGACCCACATAACCTCGGTATCTTCCCAGAGTGCGTAATGCATTTCTCCACAAAAAAAGGGTTGCCGACGTCCCTCCGAACCGGTAAAGAGAGGCCGGATCGACCTCAGGCAGTGCCAATGCGAGGCGACCGTTGCGAGCACTCTCCCTGGGAAGTCCGAGCACCGACTAGATATAGAATAGACCTATCATCTTATGGGACTTGGTGTCTCATGTTCTGAAATACCGACTGTTCAAACAATCAGAGGTTTTGGTATGCCCTCTACGACTTAGAGTGGCGAGTTTAGGAATTATTTCGAATTTCAGATATCGAAGGCGTAGTTGCCAAATCACATCCGAGAATATTCGTCGCATGGTTGCCAATTTACTGTTACTGCTCAGCGCGTATTTCTGCTCTTTTTCACGTTACAGTCATAATACTGGAAAAGCAAACGAAAAGAGTCGAGTCAATCAATGCAAGATTAATTCAACCTGAATATTTCGTCTGTGTTTAAATATAATGCTTCCTGTTTGTTGCAACTTACACAAAAAGAATATATTAGACTTTGCAATTTATTGAATAGTAAATATATTGGTAACTTCAATTTATTGCACTCAGACAAAAAAACGTTATGGTTAGATATAAAGAAATATAAAATGAAAAAGACTTGCAATTATTGCACTTAAACAGACACGTGCTGGCGCAGACAAAAAAAAGCACGACCATGCGGGCAGACAGACAACGATAGAGAGCGGGAGATCACGCGAATCGCACAAACCCGCTACGCACGCAGTCATACCAACATACAAACGCAATCACACCAACATACGAACACACTCATACCAACATACGGACGCTCTCATACCAACATAACGGACAATATAAAATAGGAGTATGACAAACTATGAGGGATATGAGAAATCCAATTAATAGTCCTCAACACTGTTTCTATAATCATTTTAAAGCTGAATAAATGCTTTTTTGATTTATATAAATAAACTGTCATTTATTGATAGTAAACAAAATAATAATTGTTGTTGAAAATTGAATGACCTATTTAACGCTATTTTTATCTTGAAATTGATTCATATAAACTGTTGTCGGTTTCTTTGAACCTTCTTCTACAAAATACAATTTTCAAAAGGACGGAAAAATATTCAGAAGATCAGTTAACAACAAATTTTAATGACAAGTTGTTATGCGAGGTTTCGTTACAAGTTCCGGCGTGTCTGTTATTATATGCGTTAATATTAAATATACAATTATTAGTTGTTTTTTCAAATATTTTCAAATGTAGTGCAAGAATTTATATTAATTATAAACAATAATTAAATGTATAATAAATATGTATAAAATGCTGTCTATTTTTTAACTGACTTATCATATAACTGACTTATCATTAATTCATTAAACTTGCACAATTTCGAGAAAATTGTGTTTTTTCCAATACCACGCGCGGAAAAAATTCTTTTTGAACATGCTATACATCATTTCCCGTAGATTTTTCACGCTGATTTCAAATCTGGCCTCAAAATTTGGCAATGACCTTCGAATTTTGCAAAAAATCGAATTAATTTTTAGAAATTTTAGGTTTTATTTTTTCCAGGTTAAAAAATGTTTGTACCACAACCTCCATAATTATTTAATATTCTGCAAAGTTTCAGCTTTCATTTAAAAATATTTCATCGCTCTATCTCATTTCTATGGAAAGTTCTTTGATTTTGATACAGAATTCATCGGTTTGGCCCATAGTGCACCGCGCCGAACGGCGAACGGAATGGATTTTTGCTATTTCAAGAATTTCTTGCGAATAACTATAGAAGCTGCAGTGGTGTATACTGCACAAAGAAATTCAGTACATGTATTTATAATATTATTTGTAAAATGCCTATTTAATAATTCTATGTATTATGAATGTTTAGGATATGCTCTATCTGCCCTGCGAACAGATTTGCAAGTACATACTACTCATTCGCGTTCGTGCGCGCCCAAATGTTCGTCAAAATGTTCGTCCATTTATGTTAAAATTTGAAAAATTTACAATTTTCAAATTTGCTGCGCGTCACTTTCCCATGATCCAATCGGTCCCAAATTTTTTCCACGTCATTTTCTCAACATTTGTCACAATTCTGGTATACGGGACCAAAAAAATTTACATACATACATATAACGAAATTGCGTTCAAAGCTGGGCTATGTAGTTTTTACTAAGTTATTAAAACATGAGGTTTGTAATGTTCATGAAAATTTTCATAAAAACCACTTGCTATATAATGCAGATATGATGTAATTAACGATACTCTTGTTTATTTATTTCTCTTCTTATTGTTCAAAGCAACGTAGTTAATCATTAATAACAGGAACAAATTAAATTATGTCATCCTACAAAATAACAATACAGTTCCAAACATTACATTTATGTAATTACATTTATAAAATACATATTAATATTTGGCTGTTTACAACATTTCGAATTTTGCAGTTAAACATATTCTTTATTGTACGTACAGTAATCATTCGTTTATTATTTATTCCAAATATAAGGATCAACTAATCTATAAATTAATAATTTACAAATACATCGAGGTAAATGATTCATAAATATAAAATACAGTAAAATAAAAAAAAACGAATTAGTCGGCAGGATTTGAACACTGGTCTTCCGCGCGAAAACCTGACACGCTTACTTTTTTTTTTCTTTTTGATAATGTATTTATTGGTTTATGAAAAAGAACATTCTTAAACTTAATGGTACCAACTGGTAAACATAACAAAACTAACCAATACGATTTCGGGGTTAATACATAATTGCTTGTATGTTAACAACACTCTTATGCAAACTATCTTATACAGTCTATGTGTTTCGGTTCAGTCTTAATATGCTAATATTAAAAAAATTTTTGGTATGTACTTTGGTTACGTTACGTTTTGGGGAAAAGACAGTGTACTGATCACTGTTAAAACCCAATAGACAATCTTTCAATCTTATAAGCTAAGATAATAAATAATACTTAATGCTAAAGACTATGTACAATAGGCCGATGCCCTCCGATTATTTTGGATGAGCTAGTAGAAGTTAGTTTCTAATATCGATTATGAGTGGGTTGCACGTAGCTGTGGAGTCCTTCTAGATGTTTTGCGGCTTTGGAGTTCTGTCAAGTGGGTACAGTCGATGGAGAGCCACCAATATTTCTTAAAATCGAGTCTTTCAAAATT
>CM052196.1:19017961-19028241 GCA_028455805.1 Lasioglossum figueresi
TATCACGCCCTACTTTGTTTAGCTCGATGTCGTGTGTTATGGTATCGGGTCCCCTTTCGTCTTGGCACAATGTGGCAGCACCTGCACAACAGTGTTCACAGTACAAAAGTCCTCGTATAGTTATTTTGTCCTCAAGTCCTGATTACACCTATCCAAGTGTCGAAGGCAGGGTCTGCTAGACAAAGGGGAAGAGTGGAAGGCCCGCACCTCCGAAGGTTGCAGCCCCTCCGAAAGCGGCAGCGATTGCACTGTCAGTCCCGGAGGGGTGCAAACCTCCCTCACCGACACGATGGTCCTCGTTAAGAGGTTCAGTGACCTGGCGTCGGTGGTGGTGGCCGACCTTCGGGTAAAGAGTGCAGTGACCGGGGGTCTCCTGCTATAGATCCCCGGTCCCGAGAGGGCCGCCAGGGCATCAGCCCCCATGTCCGCCGTGCTGGGCAACACGGGGGTGAGGGTCTCCAGGCCCGTCAAGACGTCGGATCTTCGTCTTCGGGGCCTTGACGACAGCGTCACCCCCGTGGAGGTGAAGGCGCCTGTGGCGGCAGCACGGGAGGCCCACCCGAATCAGTAAACGCCGGGGACATTAAGTTCTCGGTCAACGGGCTGGGCACGGTGTGGCTGCAATGCCCTGCCGCAGCCGCGCGCCAGTTGGCAAGTGCGGGGAAAGCCCGGGTGGGATGGTCGACCGCCCGCGTGGAAGTTCTGGCCGCTGGGTCCCTACAGTGCTTCCGCTGCCTGGCCGTCGGGCACGTCAGACAGCGGTGCACTAGCACGGTGGACCGCAACGGCCAGTGCTGCCGGTGCGGTTTGACCGGCCACCGGGCCACCGCGTGCTCGGCTGCCATCCGGTGCCCCATTTGCGCCGAGTTGGGATGGCCCGCCGGGCACAATGCGGGGAGCGGCCCTTGCTGGCGCCTGTCGCGCCCTCGCCTCCAGCAGAGACAGTGATGGAGGTTGATTGTCCACCGCCATCGCCAGCCCCATTGGAGGCGGCGGAGCCGTGAACGTCTGACACGACATAATGTCCCAGACGTTCCCGGCAGTATTGACGAACCTGAACCGCTCGCACCGGGCACAGGATCTATTAGTCTACGGAGCCCTTCGTAGTCCCTGATACCCCCCCCCCCCCCCCTCCTTGGGTAGGGGACACGGAGGGGTCCGTGATGATCTGGAACCAGCAGGGGGGAGAGTTTCCTGGACCGGCTGGGGGCTGCTATAGCCCCTTATACGTCCGGTCCAATGCTGGTCCTGGGGGACTTCAATGCGAAGTCGACCACATGGGGAAACCCCAGAACCACCCCTCGCGGCGAGGCCCTTGAGGATTGGGCTGGGAGCAGGTGGCTCCGATTAATTAATCGGGGCTCTACTCCCACGTGCGTGCAGTCGAACGGGTGGTCCATTGTCGACTTGACATGGGCCACCCCCGCGGCCGTGCGTCGTGTGTCCGCTTGGAGAGTGACGACAGAGTGGGAGACTGTCGGATCACCTCCACGTTACCATGCAGGTGGCGGCCGTTGCGGCAGTGGACATGCCCCCGAGAGATGGTATCCACTCGGCGCCCAAGCCATGGACGCTAAAGCGTCTGTACGGGGACGTCCTGAGAGCCAGAGCTCTCGCCTATTCCTAGCCGTGGGCCAGGGAGCGCGGGGCCGACGAGGGGGTGGCGTGGATCCGGGGCGTCATGGAGTCATTGTGTGACATATCCATGCCACGGACCGGTCGCCTCCCCCCGAAGCGGTCGGTTTACTGGTGGTCGGGCGGGATAGCAGACATGTGTGATGTCTGCGTGCGCGCCCGACGCCAGTTTACCCGCGCTCGTTGAAGCTCCTCGAGGAGTAGCGGCGACGACGCGAGAGCAGCCGTCCTGTACCGCGAATACAGGTCGGCCCGAATGGCTCTCCAGCGTACAATTGCCGCTACCACGGCCAAAGCCTGGGACGAGCTGCTGGGTACCCTATATAGGGAACCATGGGGGCGCCCGTACAAGGCGGTGATAGGGAAGCTACGCTCTTGCGCGCCCTATATCACGGAGCAGCTCGACCCCGAGCTCCTGGGGCGGGTCAATCCACAATCTCCCCCCCCCCCCCCCCCAGGGGGGAGGCGGAATGACCCGCCCACTGCGGCCCAGTCTAGCTGGACTGCTGAGCTCGGGGTCGCCGCGTATGAGCTGTCCCAGGCTGTCCAGCGCATCCGGGATGGAGGCCCTACGGCCCCCGGCCCAAACGGAGTTCCCGGATGCGTTCTGGCCTTTGTATTGGACGTCCTCGGCCCGGCATTCATGCAGGTGTTGGATGCCTGTATGAGCCGGGGCACTTTCCCCCGGGCGTGGAAGGTCGCCAGGCTGGTCCTCCTCCAAAAGGTTGGAAGGCCCGTAGATTCTCCCTCTGCGTATCGGTCATTGTGTCTCCTCGATGAGGCGGCTAAAGTCTTTGAGATTTTGGCGGCTCGCCTCGTCGAGCACCTGTCGAGTGGTGGTCCCGATCTGAGCGACAGCCAGTTCGGGTTCCGGAGGGAGCGATAGACGATCGACGCGATCAGTCGATTGGCCACCCTTCGGAACGAGACTGTCGCTAGGGGCGGGGTGTGTTGGTCGTGAGCTTGGATATCACCAACGCCTTCATCACCCTGCCCTGGGCGGAGGTAATGGGGGCCCTGGAATATTTCCAGGTGCCCCCCTACCTCCGGGATTTGATTCGGGACGACGTCAACGAGAGGTGGTACGAGTATCCCGGCCGATACGGATTGATTCTGGGGGAGATGCCCGCGGGATCCCACAGGGGTCGGTCCTTGGGCCGCTCCTGTGGGTCCTGGCGTATGACGCGGTGCTGAGGACCTCTCTCCCTCTCGGCGTCCACGTCATCTGTTATGCAGATGACACGTTGGTTGTCGCCGAGGGGGAGACATGGGGGAGGAGCCAGAGCCTGGCGACGGTGGAAGTGGCCTGCGTCGTCGGTGGGATCCGGAGACTGGGGTTGGAAATTTCCGCCGGCAAGACCGAAGCAATGTGGCTACACGCATTGCATCGGAGCCGGCGGCTCCCCAGCTCTGGTTCCGGGTGCGTGATGCCTCTGTCGAGGTGAAGGGCGATATGGGGTATCTCGGCCTGACCCTCGACAGCCGCTGGTGCGTTGAACAGCAGTTCGACCGTGTGGTCCCCAAGCCGAAAGGGTGGCAGCTGCCCAATATTGGGGGGACCCGACGAAAGGATTCGCCGCCTCTATGCGGGGATGGTCCGATCTAAAATCCTTTATGGAGCCCCCGTGTGGTCATAGCAGCTGATGGCCAGCCGGCGCAATTTAATGCACACAAATCGTGTGCAGCGCCGGCTGGCCCTGCGGACCATAGGGGGTACCGCACCGTCTCCGCTGAGGCAGCGTGCCTCCTCGCTGGGATGGCTCCCCTCCAGTTCATGTCGGCGAAGTGGGCGTCCCATTATGGGATAGCCTGCTCCGTTCGCCGAGGGGTGCTGGACCCCGAGGGGCAAGAGGTCGAAGTGCTTAGGCACCAGGTCCGGCTGGACACGCTGGCCATCTGGCGGCGGCAAATTGCTGTCGCCGATTAGGGCCGGCCTATTGTCCGGACCCTCCTGTCCGTTCTGCGAGAATGGTGCAGGAGGCGGGTAAGGCTCACGTACCGTCTCACGCAGGTGCTCTCCGGGCACGGATGCTTAGAAAAGTACCTGCTGTGAATAGGCAGAGAACTGACGGCGCAGTGCCACGACTGTGATGAGGAGTAGGACTCGGCGCGACACAAGCTGGAGGAGTGTCCGGCATGGTCAGCGTCGCGCCGAGTCCTGCGGAGAATTGTAGGGCCGGACCTCTCGCTGTCGGCCATAGCCGGGAGACTAGTCGGCGGCGGAGAGGGGGAGGGAGAGAGACCTCCTCTCTGCCAGGAGGAGGGCCTCTAGGGGACGTCCCCCTACCAGGAGACGCAGACGAGATGGCGGCGGTGGAACCGGCTAAGCCACTCCCACCGTCGCCATGGTGGGGTCGCCATTAGCCCCCTCCTCCGGGGGTGGGCAGGCCGTGCGAATGGGGCAGGGGTATGTTTGCCTCCTGTCCCGTCTGCGTGGCCGGCTATGCCCCCAGTATTGGGGTTATTTTGTGGGGAGAGGACTGACGGCGGGGTTTTTTTTTGTTTTGGGAGGGGGACTTTCACCCTCTCTTCTCCTTTTTCTCCCACGCCTCTTTTCCACCCTTTTTCTTTTAGCGCGTGAGGGGACCTCGTTCCTCGGCCGAGTGGAGCCCCTTCGGGCCCGCCTCCACCCCCCTGAGCGAGGGAGGGGGACTCCGGGGGTTGCGGGCGGAGAGAGCTGGGGCTCTGGTCGCCCAGCCGAGCAACCCTTGGGATGGGGGACATCGTGTGGATGACCTGGATGACTAGCGTAGGCTTGATGGGGGGAGATCCCCCCCTCCCCAGGATGGGGTAACTTTGCCACGAGGTGGGGGTGGTCGGTAGTATTCAATACCGAGATCCCGACACCCCCATTTATCTCAGGGAGGTCACCGTGGGGTCGTTAGTGGGTATGCACCGATTCGACGCCTTCTTTTTACACCCCCCTTCTGGGAAGTGTCCGCCGGACCGGGGAGAGTCCCACATAACGTGGCGTAGTGAGCATGGCGACATCGCTCGATACGTAGAGCCCCATCGAACAGCCCTAAAGCACCTCCCCAGTCCCTACATATAGTTTTACGCGATTATCTTCAACAATTGCCTAACTATTACTATTTCCCCGCAAGTTGAAAAACAGCCAAACTAATTACTATAAAAAAGAAAGGCAAGAGCAGTAGTACCGACCATAACAGCTATCGTCCAATGAGTCTCCTCCCTAACATTAGTGGTTTTTGAAAGAATTGTAAACGACGCGATTGTTGACTTCTGCAACTCCTAAAACGTTATCCCTGAATCCCAACTCGGTTTCCGTCATAAACATTCCACCGTTCACGCAATTACTAAAATAACTTCTGACATCGACTGGGCCAGAAATGCAGGCGACTGCATAGGCGCCGTGCTCCTAGATCTCGAAAAAGCATTTGACACTGTCTGTCTGGACTTTTCTTTAAACCTTTAAAGAAGGAATTTCCTATTCATACGGTATATTTCTCCAATCTCCGATGCCAATTACGATGTGCGGAAACATTCCAAAAATTTTCATATTTTCGATAAACTCAATCCAAACGTTAAAATTCCCCACAAAGATGTCGTTCGCTACTTAGGCATCTATCTAGACTTTAAATTAAATTACAACCAACACGTAGAAATTCAAACAATCAAAGCGCAGAAAGTATTCCTCGCCCTTAAAAGATTGTTCTACTCCAAAGACCTCGATAAAGACGTAAAAATTCCCTGTTACAAGTTCTTCATAGGACCAATCCTGACATACGGCTGCCCCATCCGGTTCAACGTCAGCGCTGGAACCGTGGAAAGACTACGCATTTTCGAGCGGAAATGCCTAAGAGCCTGCCTCAACAAATACCGGACACCCGAATCCAACTTCACGAAGATGATCAGCAACCACCAGCTATACGAAGATGCCAAACTCATCAGGATAGATCTATATATCCTGAAATTGATCAGAAACCACTGGGCCATCACCCATCGGATAACTTTCAACAGCCTCATTTTTGCTGCCACATATCCGAACCCTATGTATTTCACTAAAACCATGCAAACTGGTTACACTTCCCCTGAATCTTTCATTTTTCTGGACAGTGAAGGCTACATTCAAAACTCCAACAACGTTCCAATATATACCACGCACATAGAAGAACATTTGACAAACATATCACCTACAACAAAAACAGGAAGAGAGACGATCCCAACATGCGGTTTAATTATAAACTATCTTTTTTTTCTTTTTTTTTTAAATAGGAGGGGAACAGACACATTCCGGAGAATGTGGGGCAATGGTGGAAATGTCGGCTAAACAAACCCCCCCTCTTGACTCATCGGTCTTATCAAACGGCCGGGTGGATACCGCTTGTTTGGCATTACTACGCCCGGTCGTTTGATATATACAAATAAATATACACATAAACATATACATAAAACATAATACAGAAGATATATACAATTGAGACTGAAAAAAACAGGGTCTGAAAACAGGTTCTAAATATATACAATAAATATAAGGGTCTAAAAACGCAACAGGGTCTATGTACAATAAATAATTGTAGCGATGTGACTTCCAATGTGGATGCGCCTTAATGGAGACAGGAGGAGAAAGAAAGAAAGCGCGCGACGCAGTCGTATGCTTGCCTCGTGCGCAGATGCATAGATCGTATTAGAATGTGAACAGTAAACCTTTGTTATATCATTTGTAACAATACATATATATCTATATTAAATAGTAATGGTGATCCTAAATAATTTTCCCTCAACCACGTTGCTTTAACATCCAGTTGCGTTGCATCCAACATTAATGGTAGCAGAGCATGGTTCGCCGCTGTACACGAGTGGATTAGAGGTTAGAAAAAGCACGTGTCGAGAACAAGAGGGATAGCCATGGCTGAGTTACACATATCGAGTAAAAATATAGACCGATTAACCGGTAAAAATTACCATGTATGGGCGTTGAAAGTACGAGTAGTACTACGAGCGAGGAAGTTATTCAAAGAGGTAATCGAAGACGATGAACCACCAATATCAAACGTTCCAGAATCGGCCGAATGGAAAACAAGACAAAAGTGGGAATCCAAAAATGACGAAGCATTTGGACTGATAATTATTACATTGCCGGACGAGCAAGCTGGTCGATTTTTGGAGGAAAACAAGGCGAAAACGGTTTGGGAAGATCTAAGAAGATTACACGAGGGCATCATACAGGATAAGAAAATTGACATAGGACTAGAATTAAAGAATGTTCGAACGAATGCGAATGAATCAGTAATGGAATACGTCACAAGGACGAAGAATATCGCATCCAAAAGTGCTAAAATAGGATCTCCATTTGAACCTCGTGAGGTAAGCTACCATATGATAAGAGGAATGCATCCTAGATACGAGAAAACAGCAGCAGTGTTGAGAACGCAAAGAGACATCAACCTAGATGATATTAAACGCATACTAATGGAAGAAGAAAGCAGACAGAATCAGAGCGGTACACATGGTGGAAACGAAACCTGGAAGACGGAGAATGCTTACAAAGCAACTCGACATCCAAACAATAGGGGAAAACACGGAGCATGCTATATATGTGGGAGGAATAACCATATAGCGAGAGACTGCTACCACAAGAAGGATGTGACGCCAATGCGAACACCAAATAGAAGACCAGGAAACTATTACAACGAGGGACATAATAGTAACCAAAACAACCACAAAAGAATGCCGCAGAGGGGAGAACAGCAGAGTAGTATGGTGAAGTGTGATAAAAGTGAGTACAATTTCCTAGTGACAAGTGAAATTGGTGCGCTACAAAAGAGTAAGAATAAACAAACATGGACAATAGACTCTGGTTCGACAGCACATATGTCAGCGTGTAAAGACAATATGATAAATATGATAGAATATAAGGATATGATATGGTTAGCGGACGAAAGTAGAAGTATAGAATCTCAAGCGAAGGGAGATATTAGAGTGAAGGTACATAGCGGAGAGAGAGAGAGAATATTATTTGTATAAGAAATGTGCTATACGTGCCTACATTGCGTTCTAACCTAATGTTAGTCGGTTAAACGAATATGGGCACAAAGTGGTATTCAGTGAGGGTGTTGCAAAAATAATAGGGAAATATGGTGAACAAATTGCAGAAGCTTTTGAACAAGATGGTATCTTTATAATGGAAACAGTTGCAACGGTTGATAACGCAATGTTGGCAGACACAGATATTAATAAGAATACACAGAAAGTAAATATAAATAAGCAGAATAGATTAAGTGTAGATATAGGTGCAGATAAGAACAATAATTTAGCGCATCATGAGAAAGTGTTATGGCATAGAAGACTTGGGCATGTGTGTGAAAATTACTTAGACCGTATGAAAAGGAAAGAAATGGTCAGAGACCTTGCGTATCGTCCTGCGTCTCTAGGTTGGTGCGAAGCATGCGTGCTGGGAAAAATGTCACAAGAACCGTTTTATCCCGTAAGAAATATTGTAACTAAAGAATCGTTAGAGTTGGTACATCTGGACTTGCGCGGACCAATGTGTGTGGACTCAATTGGTGACAATAGATATATTTATGTGTTGGTAGACGATTACTCTAGGTATATATGCGTGTATCTACTCAAAAGCAAAGAAGAGACGTTTCAATATTTTGAAGAAAATAAAAAAGGTTATGTCAAATAACGGTAGAGAGTTTATTAACAGTGATTTTAAGAATTTATGTGAAAAAGGGGAATCCACCAGCAGTCGACGGTGCCATATAATCCAGCAAGCAACGGGATAGCCGAAAGGACTAATAGGACACTACTGGACAAAGCTTGAACGATGTTGCTGGATGCAGAGTTGCCTGAAGAGTTCTGGGCCGAAGAGGAGGGCCAAGCAGCGGCAGTTCTAGTTCCGACTTTCGAAGCGAACAGGCCTTCTACTTCTTGCGTCCATCCGCCCTCGTGCGGTCTCATCGTTCTCGCGCATTTCTAATACCAGTCCTATTTTAGTGTAGTCCTCGGATATTATACCTATATTTCGTTGAAATAATATATTCCTAGTCTTATTAAGTGAGTCCTGCTTAATTCCTGCCCCTACACCTCGCGCTTGTGATACTCGCTTTCAATTTATATTACGTTTGTTTCTGCGTTTCTGCTCGGTGTGTTCCCCTGGATCCAACGGGAAACGCAGAAGCCCATATCGATTTTACCGGTTGGATCATACGAGTGTCACATCTACGCAAGCGAAAATGGTGGACAACACCTGCTGGGTGTCACACGTGAACCCAGGATCATCAGCGACGTGATCATCCAAGGGCGAGTGAGAATCGTCGCCACGTCGACGACCCAGCCTGATCACGCAGGGGCCGTCAACGAGCAATGAGAGCGGACCGTCTGGAGGAGGCCTACCGCATCCACTGACCGCTCATTCCACTGCCTGGGAGCCGCTGGCGTTTCTACTTAGAAACTCGTCGTTCAGACCGACTGCCCTATCTCCTTTCGTCGCCTCTGTCAAACCGCCGCGCCGTACCAGTAAGTGCTAGATAAATAGTAGATTCGTGTTCGCGGAGGTCGTGGTTCCCCGTCAGACGTCGGACGTACGTGCCACGTGGACGAAAGGTTGTCATATTTGAGCGTCTCGCGAAGGTAACGTATCACGGAGCGATAAAATTACGCGAATCAACTTCCGGGACGTAACAATAGCGAAGAGCTTAAGACATAAATTAAAGCCAAAGGCAAAGAAGGGAATATTTGTAGGTTATTCTGAGGGAAGCAGTTCATATAGAGTATGTGATGCAGAACAGAAGAAAATAGTGTCAGCAAGAAATGTCAAGTTTAATTAAAATGAGAAAGGGGCATTACTCATAGAAAATAGAAAAGGAAATGAAAAGTCAAATGGACCCAATGCCATTTCTTATTAGACATATTTCATGATGGTAACAAACATGAAGAGAACGAAGGAGAAAAAGAAGAAACTCCGATTGGAGGTGATAGAGAAATAGAAGCTGGTACAGAACAAGCTGATCGTCATGAAGAGGAGTTTGGAACAGAAGCTGATCAAGTGCGACCACAAAGAGGAGGACCTACACCAAGAAGGAAGGCAAAAGAAATGGAAGAAGAACACAGGAGAAATAGACAGCAACAAGAAGAAAGATTGTTAAATCAAGGAGTAAGGAGATCGGAGAGGATACAGGAAATGCGTCAACAAGCAAATATAGCTGCGGGTGAAATAATACCAAAGAATTTACAGGAGGCACTGGAATCTACAGAAGCTGATAGGTGGAAAGAAGCAATGGAGGAAGAATTAGCCTGTATGGAAAAACGAGAAGTATGGAGGCTAGTACCACGATGTTCAGAAATGAAAATCATAAAGTCGAAATGGGTCTACAACAAAAAGCACATAGAAAAGAATGACGTAAGATACAAAGCTAGATTAGTAGCAGTAGGCTGCCAGCAACGGCAGGGGACGAACTATGAAGAATCATACGCACCTGTCATCAAAATGCAAACTGTGAGAGCTCTACTATCGATAGCGAGCATCTACAAAATGAAGGTACAACAGTACGACGTGAAAACAGCATACCTATACAGGGTGTTCGACAACAGGTGCGAGAAAATTTAAGGGGTGATTCCCGACGATAATATAAGACGAAAATGAAGAATAAAAAAATTGCGATTTCGGCTTCGTTATT
>CM052196.1:19028341-19058059 GCA_028455805.1 Lasioglossum figueresi
TTTAGGCGGATTTTTAATTGTTAATAAATAAATAACGAAGCCGAAATCGCAATTTTTTTTAATCTTCATTTTCGTCTTATATTATCGTCGAGAACCACCCCTTAAATTTTCTCCCACCTGTTGTCGAACACCCTGTATAGCGATCTGAGGGAAGACGTATACATGCAACAACCACCAGGATATAGCAGTGGACAGAAAGAGGTGTGCAAACTAATAAAAGAAATTTATGGACTGCCTCAATCCAGTTATTACTGGAACAAAAAGATTAATGAAATAATGGAAAATGTAGGATTAGAAAGAATAAAAGAAGATCCATGTGTATACGTGAAAAAGGAGAATAATGGTCTATTACTGATAGGAGTGTATGTCGACGATTTTCTAGTCGTAGGGACGAACAATAATATAATAGAGAGCAATATTGACAAGATAAGAAAGTATATCGATCTCGTAGAAACAGTAAGGAAAAGTTTTTTAAATATAGACATAATGGAAACGAAAGCAGGATTAGAAATGTCACAAAGCAACTATATAGATAAGATAGTAAGATAAGTTCGGTTTGGCAGAATGCAAAACAGAAAATACACCGTTAGATGTACAACAGGATTTAGACCAATACGAAGTGTCACCAAAGATAGATTCATTAGTATATCAAGAGATGTTAGGATCTCTAATGTACCTGGAAGTTGCAACAAGGCCTGATATTATACACAGTATTAGTACAATGTCACAATATTGTAGGGATCCGCGTCAGATAAATTTGAACGCGCTAAAAAGGATATTTAGATATATAAAAGGTACCAAAGATTATAGACTGGTATACTATAACAAGAGTGATATTCTAACTGTAAGTACGGACGCGAGTTGGAACAGTACGAAAGATGCTAAGTCATTCAGCGGATATATTGTTAAGATAGGAAATAATGTAATAGGATGGAGAAATAGAAAGCAGGAATTAGTAGCTTTACTTGTGACTTGTTACTAGTTCCACTTGTGAAGCCGAGTTAATGGTAATGTGTGAGGGAGTACAAGAGTTGAAATGGGGTCCAAGGGTTATAGTTTAAGTACAAATATCGGAAATAGACTACCAATTAAAGTTAAAACAGACAGTAAAGTAGCCAAGGATTGGGTACACAAGGATAGAGTTACTAACAGAACGGAACATATCAATAGGAAATACTTTTTTATAAAGGATGAAGTACAAAACAATAATATTATATTAGAACATGTAAAGTCAGAGGATATGGAAGCCGATATGTTGACGAAGGCGTTAAGCGCACATAAGTTACGAAAGAATTTAGACAGATTGAACATACTCAGTAAATCCACACTGAAAGTCAAGGGAGGATATTGTAGCGATTCATTTCCTTATCCTTGTCATTCGACACGCAATCTAAACGTCGTCCCTGCGAATGACCACCCGCGACTGTTAAGTACGGTCCCAATATATACAACCGGAGCCGTCAAGTACGGTCTTAAATCATAAATCTTAAACACTCCTCAGCCGTGGAGTCAGGTATCTTCTACTCCTCCGTTCGTCTAGGCCTCCTTCAGATCCACCAGAAGTGGGTCCGAAAACAATCCAAGGCGTCCTGATTGGAAAATGGAAGTTTCAGCGAACCACTCCGAGGTGCCTTCATTTTTCTATCATTGGTGAGACACACCTTCCGACACCCAAGGGCCGTCCTCTCGAACCATTAGAGCAGCCAAACCGACCTCGCGTTGGGACTGGAAGTCGAATTCACGTTCAGATCGCAATAAGCTCTCGAACCGGTGATACTCGAGTCCCAAACGAGCAGTCGCACTTCCTTGTTGAAGTTACAACCGAATCACACGCGCAGATCCTCGCAAATACGGCAGGGCCCGCTAATTAGCCTTACTGACGATTCCTTTAGTGGGTCCGGGACGAAACTGTTGGATCAGACACATTCCTCAGCGTGTGTTCGGGTGCGCATGCGTGTGAGCGTGCGGAAGGGTCGTGTAGCGAGGCGTGTGACTGCGCGGCAGATCAGATTAAAACATCGAAGAGTAAAGTAAGAAGTAAAACGTTAATGTGTTATCAAAGACAAAGGTTTATAAGTTTAATTGGTTGTATTGTTACATCTTGTATTACTTATACAAATATATATATAGTTATACAAAATCAACAACTATAAAAGCTAACCTAGGTTAGAAAGCTAACCTCTTAAAAGAAGATATCAGTGACAGTATGCTGATAAGTAAAATTCTATCCACGATGCCTGATCACTTTAAACATTTCGTAACGGCTTGGGAATCAGCAGCAAATTAAAGTAAAACGTTAGAAAACTTAACAGCTAGGCTCTTGGCAGAAGAGCAAAGAAATAAAGAGAGCAACGAATCCGATGGAACTGTTGCATTCAAGTCAACAGAAGTACAATGTTACAAGTGCAAAGAAAAGGGCCATATTGCACAGTTCTGCAAAAAGGTAACAAATCACACTGCATTAAAATGTTACAGCTGCGGAAAGATGGGACATGCAGCAAAAATGTGCAACCAGAGGGTAAATACTAATAAATCCAGGAATGAATGCACAATTTGTAAAAAGCAGAACCATGTGGAGAGGGATAAGCAAAGAAATAACAGACAGCAACCAGTGTCGTTTCTGGCTGCAACCAAATCAGAAAGTGCGACATGGGTAGTTGACTCAGGGACAACCTCACACATGACAAACTGCGAAGAACAGCTCCGCTCTGTAAAGGCTATAAACACGGAGGTAGGGACCGCAAAGAAATCAGAATATATAAAAGCAGAAAAAGTGGGAAGTATAACATTTGATGAATGTACGCTGACTGAAATCATGCACGTTCCAAATCTAAGCACGAACTTACTGTCAGTACATGCGATCACAGAAAAAGGATGTGATGTATTGTTCACTAAGGAAAAGATAAAAGTGTTCGTGAATGAAAACAAAGTCTTAGAAGGAACAAAAACAGAACAAGGCCTTTACACAATAGATTTCAAGTCAAAGAGACCGGTGTCAGAAAAGACATGCAGTACTTAAAAAAATTTATACAACAAAAGATTAATGACTAAATCAGAAGGAATGAACATATCTAATGAGACGCTACATGAACTAGAATACTGCGAAACCTGCATTAAGACAAGGCAAACAAGACTGCCTTTCAAAACAGAACGAACAAGAGCCAGCAGACCGCTGGAAATCATACACGCGGATGTGTGTGGTCCGATAAATCGAAAATTTTGTTTGAAATGCCTTAAAAAACATTACGATATGTTCAATTGTTCATATAAAAACTGTGCTAAATGTGCTCGTAAGCACAATATTCTATTGCATTTTCCAACCGTAAGGTTGTTTCTAAGGTTGAAGACAATTCACCTGGTACATCTTATAACAATGATAATACTGTTTTGACTGTCACTAATAGTTCGGAGGTTTTACTCGGTACGACACTTGTTAATATTCTTGACAGATTCAATAGGGAGCATATTTGTAGAGCATTGCTGGACGGTACCTCGCAAGCACACTTTATTACGAAAAAATTAGCGACTCGATTGCAACTAAAGCAGGAAAGATTAAATTTTAATTTGTCTGGTATAAGTCAGATCAAAACGCAGGCAGATTCCTTTGCAAGTGCAACAATAAAATCAATCTCGAGTTCATATTCAACTAAAATAAAATGTGTGTAAGTTGACAACATGAGTGGATTATTACCTACACGTCTAATTAATAGAAACAACATTAAGCTTCCAAAAAATATTCAGCTAGCCGATCCAGACTTTTATAAGCCCGCAGAGGTAGATTTATTATTAGGAAATACTGTTTTTTATAACTTACTAACTAGTGGTAAAATGAGCCTGTGCAATGATAAGGTCATACTACAATCAACTAAATTAGGGTGGATTTTAACCGGTGAAACAGATTGGATAGGTGCCCCATGTGATAATATCTCAAAATCTTGCTTTGTGTCCATATCATTAGGCAAGGAATTAAATAGACTTTGGATTCTACATCCTGAAAACAAAGGAACAAAACGACGAACTAAAAGTGCGCGAGTGCCCCCGCCAAACAAGTGTACCCCTTGAGTGCATCACCTCGAACATACCCTCTGCATGAAACCCCGCGGACAACAGTGATCCCCTTACCACAGTGCCGAACAAACCCCCGCGATCATGCGATTCACCTAAAATAAGACGATTTGTAAGACCACGTAGAATTAAATTAGATCTAGGCTCCGACGACGAAAAACAATTTTCCCCTTGAAAATTGTTTTTCCCCGAGGGGTGGCGTGTCACGTCTGCCGACGTGTTGCCTTAGTTATAAACATAGTCAGTAGGAATATAATACCCGCGCATGTATGTAATCGCTAGCATTTAGTATAACACTCACTTTCACCTCCATTTCATCTCGCTATCACCCTTATTATTACTCTGCGATCTCATTCTCCTTTTTATCTTATTATTGTTCCGCGTAACCGATAATCTCATTCTTGTCTTTATCTCAATGCTTCCAGTGTAACCGACAAGCTCATTCTCATTTCTATATTAATGTATTCTGCGCAGCCTCACTTATCACCATCCGCGAAACGTTGAGAGCGACATCGCGACGCGTTCCCATCACATGGCGTTGTCATAGGACACCATGCAAAATGGTTTAACATTTTGTATACCATGTAACGACCATGTTATGGTCGACACCGGCGCAGAGCCTAACATTATCAAAGTTTCGCTTCTCGGCCCGGACGTACTCATCGACACCACGGACACAGTAAAAATTACTGGTATAACGGACGGGCACGTGACAACCTTAGGGTCCACCGGTATCATACTCGACGATACCGTCATTTAATTCTACGTAGTGCCGGAAGAATTCCCGATACCAACCGACGGTATCCTCGAGTCCGCGTTCCTCGCCAAAGGGGTGGAAATTTCTTATATCCGACATTGCATTTCTTTGAAGGCAAGAGATATCCCCTTCTCAAACCCACAAACATGTAAAATCGAATACGACACGAGCTAGCGCCCAGCGTGTTGATACCACATTGCCTCGCCCGCATCTCCGACGGCAAGGCCTTAATCAAGGTCGTTAACACAACAGATCTTTGCGTCACCCTCCCCGTGCCGATTATGGAGCTGGAGGAGGTGGAAGAGATCTTGGAAGCCGCGGAGTCTATCAATACGAATTCAAGTTCCAATTCCGGCGACGAATTCTTGATTTCTTCTACATCAAATTCGCGATCAGCAACGTCACGTATCAAAGAAATAAATCAGCTGATAACCACTGACCATCTCGATCGCGAAGAAAAAGCCTATGTTGAAAGGCTCATTGATGCGCACCACGATCTCTTTCACCTCCCAGGGGATCGCCTAGGGAAGACAAATTCCGTGCGCCACAAAATCTTAACCACGGATCCGGCGCCGATCCATGTAAAACAATATAGATATCTTCCAATCCATAGGGAGGAAATCGACCGACAAATGAAGGAGCTCCTTGAGAGTGATGTGGCGACTCCCTCCGAGTCCCCATATAAGAGCCCTCTATGGATTGACCCCAAAAAACCGGACGAACACGGCAATAAACGATGGCGTATGGTCATAGATTTCCGTGCGCTCAACGAAAAGACATTCCCAGACGCTTATCTCCTGCCAGCATTCGCGAGATCCTAGACCAGCTGGGCAGCGCTAAGTATTTCAGCGTCTTCGATCTCGCGAACGGGTTCCACCAAATTGGCATGGAACCCGATGACGCCGGCAAGACAGCATTTTCGACACCGTACGGACACTACGAGTTTAAACGTATGCCTCTCGGCCTTCGTAACGCCCCAGCAACTTTTCAGCGACTGATGGATAACATCCTGTCGGGTCTCCAGGGCACGGAACTATTCGTGTACCTGGACGACATTGTTCTCTACGCTCGAAGTCCTTCCGAGCACAACTCCAAGTTCGAAAAGCTAAAATTACAACCTTCTAAATGCGGACTCTTACACCGCGAAGTCGCTTACCTTGGCCACGTCATCGGTGAGGATGGTGTAAAATCATGTTCAAAGAAAATAGTCGCTGTTTCCGAATTTCCAAAACCTAAAAATATTAAAGGCGTTCGCGAATTTCTGGGACTTGCAGGTTATTATCGACGCTTCATCGACAAATTTTCACATATCTCCAAGCCTCTTACAGGCCTTTTAAAAAAGGATAAAAGGTTCGAATAGGGCTCAGAACAGGAGTCCGCTTTCGATCATCTGCGACGAATTCTCGCCATGGACCCTACACTGCAATACTCCGATTTTTCACGGGAATTTAACATTACGACAGATGCATCGGGATATGCGATCGGTGGTGTTCTTAGCCAGGGCGACCTCGGTAAGGACTTGCTCATCGCCTACGCGTCGCGCCTGCTGCACGGAGCAGAGCTAAACTATTCGACTATAGAAAAGGAATGTTTGGCAATTGTATACTGCGTTCAGCACTTCCGTCCGTATGTATACGGACATAAATTCAACTTGATAACGGACCACCAACCCCTCGTATGGGTAAACTCGGTGAAAGACCCAACATCGCGTCTCCTACGTTGGTGCCTGAAACTCGCGGAATATGACTACCGCGTGACGTACAAAACCGGTAAGACAAATTTGAACGCAGACGCTCTATCTCGTAACCCCGTTCCAGTCCTACCCTTAGCAACCAACCCCGAACAATCGCGTCCTAAGTCACCATCGCGCCGACGATCGCGTTCCTCCTTGCCGTCATCGCTTTCCCTTGACCATGCCTCACCATCTCCCATCCCATCAACCCAATCAACCTTGGAAGCCACCTCTACTCCCGCGACACCGCTGGACTTGTCGGTCACCTCTTCGCCCGACCTAACGCCCAACAACAGTGACGAGACCGAGGACGATAACGAAGATCTAATCTTCGAATCCTACGACACCGTAACTTCCAACACAACCCGACGAACAGTGATACACACCCGAGACAGACTAACAATGCGCCCAGATCGTTTAGTAGGATTCATCACCCTCGATGGCCAACCCATCGTCACGGGCACAGTGGATCACGCAACGTTAAACAAATTGCCGAGACTAACAGATCTTACCTTTTGCCGAGCCAAAGTGCTTACCTTCGGCTCACGGAACCTGATACTCCGCCCTGTCAATGATTCGATTCTGCACGACGCTCCCTATGGCAACCTCGTAGAATGTCTCCGATCCCTTGTAGACGTCGTAAATGAATTACAACTACAAACATTTAGCATTTCGAAATCCATCGTGGACGGAAATTCCTGGCCAACGATAGAAGAACTGTTACTTACTTTCTTCTCCCCTACCGGAGTCCAAATATTTGCCTGCTCGCACGAGTTAATAATTCCACCCTCAGAAAGACGTCCCGAAATAATCATCGAAAATCACGTTTCCGCGTTCGCGGGTCACAGGGGAATTACTAAGACTTAGAAGAGAATTCGCGAAAAATATTATTGGCCTTCCTTAAAAAGGGACGTTCAGGACTATGTCGATTTATGCGTTTCGTGCCAAAGGAAAAAACTAGTACGTGTCAAAACTAGACAACCCATGACGCTAACGGACACACCCAGGAAAGCTTTGGACAAGATCTCTCTGGACATAGTCGGCCCCCTTACCACCTCCCCTAACGGCTTCTCGAAAATCCTCACAATCAAAGATCTCCTAACCAAATTCTCCGCAGCTATTCCACTTAAATCCGCAACAGCAATATACGTAGCAGACGCGTTCATTCAGAACTGGATTTATAGATTCGGCGCCCCTAAGGCTATTCTCACTGACCAAGGCACCAACTTCCTTAGCTCCTTGATGAAAAGCATCGCGAGAAAGTTCAAAATTACGCAGTTCCGTACGCAGTTCCGTCTTCCACCCGCAAATAACGGCATCGCGAACGATTTAATCGCCAGCATCGCGATTGATCGTATGAGTCACGAGATGCGCCGAACTTGAGAGAAAACGCTCACCGATACACGTATGCCTCGCGCGGCGGAAGTGTTCAGGCATCTCCGCAATACCTCGCATCAAAGCAGTTCACTCACCGCAACTCGACCAAGACACGCGTTACCGGAAGATCAGCGACCAGTATCGAACAGTCGATCGCGAGTCTCGAAAAGACCATGGGAAGCTACCGCAACTTCCAGGAAGGCCTCCGCAGCCCCTATTCCAAGAAAACAGACATTCGTGGCGACAGCCACTCCTCAAGCATGCAAGATTTATATTAAATTTATGAACATGACAATCGATGACCGATGGACAGCCGCGCGGACCGCGAACCTATGCATAAACTGTCTAGAACCAAGTCACAACCAGAGAAACTGCGTTAAAGATCGATGTCGAGTTTGTGGCGAGCGTCATAACACTCGACTTCACCCCGACACGAAACCAACAGTTCCAGCCACGGAAGCCTGACTAGAACCGGAAGACACATACCATCCATCGTCTCATCATCGCATCCTTTTCTCGAAAGAATTAACAAGCGGTTTGTTAACGACGGCACAAATCCGAGTACTAGATCGCGATTGCAACCCGGTATTGTGTCGGACTTTGATCGACACTTGCTCCAACGCAAATTTGATTACAAACGAGCTCGCGAAACGGTTACACCTGCCGACAACCCGCCATACTGAAGTCATCGAAGCATTAAATCAGCTCAATACAACGTCAAGCAATTTCGTGACTACGACCATCAAATCGCGACTAAATAATTATCAGCGGGCTCTCACGTTTTGTACAATACCACGAATCGCAGGCTCAATGCCGGACAATCAAGTCGATCGAGCCAACCTTCGCATCCCAGCAAACCTCCGTCTAGCCGATCCAGAGTTTCATCGCCCCGGAAAAATCGATATGTTGCTCGGAACCGGACCCGCGTTGTCATGCCACAGCTTTGGGCAAATTAATTTGTCGAAACAAAAGAACATCGACCTCGTTCTCCAAAAGACTCAATTCGGATGGATTTTAGGAGGCGATCTCCCAGTAACACCACAAACAAACCACTGAACGTTCTCTACTAATTTGAATTTCGATTTGCAAAAATTCTGGGAGATCGAGGAAGGAACCGTCAAACAATTCCGGTCTATCGATGATCAAGTTCAATAAGAAAAGGGAACAACTCGGGGAGTCACACTCACGTGCTTTGAACCGATTCCTATCACTCGAACGTAAACTAGAGCGCGATACTGGTTTAAAAGAATCATACACAAGGGTGATGGACGAGTACCTTGAGCTCGGACATATGAAACAGGTGACGCCCGTTCACACACCAGGCTTCTATTTACCGCATCACGCCGTCATAAAACCGACCAGTTCAACAACCAAGATCCGAGTAGTGTTCGACGGGTCAGCCAAAACGAGCACTAACTTATCGCTGAACGACACCCTCAGAATCGGTCCTACGCTACAAGACGATCTCCTATCACTTTTGTTAAGATTTCGAATGCACGCATACGTTATAACAGGGGACATCGAGAAGATGTATCGGCAATTTCTTGTCAGGCCAGAAGATCGTGCTTATCAGAGAGTGTTGTGGCGAGACACGCACGAGAAATTAAAACCTACGAACTAACCACGGTCACTTTCGGACTCGCACCGGATCCTTATTTATCTATACGATGCCTACAACAACTGGCCACAGACGAAAAACACGATTTTCCAGAAGCCGCAGCTCGTCTCAAAAGGGATTTATACGTTGACGATTTGTTAACTGATACAGATTCACTAAGGGAAGCGAAGGATTTGCAAGGTCAAATAATCACCTTGTTAAAACGAGGTGGCCTCAACATTCGCCAGTGGGCGTCGAACGAACCGAAATTGTTATCAGACTTGAGCGAGGATTTGATTCATCCAAAAATTCTCGGAGACGCATCCTCCATGAAGACACTTGGAGTATCGTGGGACCCCCAACGCGAAGTTATTAGATACTCGGTCCAATCGATCACAACCACATAGGTCACCAAACGAAACATGTTGTCGACAATAGCAAGAATATATGATCCACTCGGTTTGCTAGGACCAATTACAATCGTCGCCAAGATCCTGATGCAGCGACTCTGGACCTTGAAAATCACGTGGAACGAATCACTACCAGCCAGTATCCATACAGAATGGTTAAATTTCGAAAATGACCTACAACGACTCGACAATATCGAGTTCAATCGCCTTGTCGAGATAAAGGGGGCCAGAAGGACTGAACTGCATGGATTTTGTGACGCTAGCGAAAAAGCCTACGGCGCCTGTGTATATATACGCACAATGGATCGTCACGGATCCTTTCACGCACACCTACTCTGTGCTAAATCGCGTGTCGCACCACTCAATCAGATCACCTTGGCGCGCTTAGAATTGTGTGGCGCGGTGTTATTAGCCACGTTGTTTCACACCACGCTAGGAGCGTTGACTCACAAGGTGGACAAATCTATCTTTTGGACCGACTCGACAGTCGTCTTAGGCTGGTTGCGCAAACAACCTTCCAATTTAAAGACTTTCGTCGCAAACCGCGTGGCCGATGTTCAACGGAAGACAGATATCCATTCGTGGCGATACGTTCGATCAGCAGACAACCCAGCTGATCTCATTTCTCGCGGAACCACCGCTACCGAATTTAATCACAGTAATCTTTGGCGCCACGGACCCGATTGGCTCGCTAAAGAGCAAGCGAAATGGCCGCCCGCAAGATTTACCAAGAATGAGGAGCTCCCGGAATTACGAACGATTACCTGTCTAGTAGGCTTGATCACCCAAACCGACGAGATCCTCAGGCGATATTCATGCATTAAAAAACTCAGGCGGATTGTCGCCTATTGTTTACGATTCCGAATCAACCATCGAGTCACCGGACCATTAACTGTCAAAGAACTACAAGACGCAAACAAACGAATAATTAAAAAGGGTGGATTTAAAGGGTGGAGAATTATTTCACAATAGCAAGCTGCAGCCGTTATGTCCATTTCTCGATGACGAAGGATTATTACGTGTCAGGGGACGATTACGCAATTCGACTCTACCCTTTGAACAAAGACACCCACTACTTTTACCTCGAGGACATCATATTACCAAACTCATAATTCCCAAAATCATCATGCCGGAATCACTGCTACACTATATGACGTTCGACAATTATACTGGCCAATAGACGGAAAAAACACCATGCGCCAAATCATTAGACAATGCATCAGACGTTTACGGATGAAACCTTCCACCATTGAATACGTCATGGGCAACTTACCTGCCGCGCGAGTCACGAAAGGCCGCCCATTCGTCAGCAGCGGAGTGGATTATTGCGGTCCTTTCTTTATAAAGGAACGGCAATTCAGAAACCGAACTCTAATCAAGGTTTACGTGGCCGTATTCATTTGTTTCGCAACGAAGGCCGTTCATTTGGAAGTGGTCAGCGATCTGACAACAGAAGCATTTATCGCAGCGCTCAAACGTTTCACAGCGCGTCTAGGAATTTGCAAAGATCTTTACTCAGACAACGGTACAAACTTTGTCGGGGCGAACAACGAATTGAAGGAACTTCAGCAAACCTTGTCAAAAGACGAGAAATTCAATCACTTTCGCACAGCTAAAGCAATAACTTGGCACTCCACGCCGGCCTTGTCACCTCACTTCGGTGGGCTATGGGAGGCCGCGGTGAAATCGTTTAAACACCACGTCAAACGTGTAGTCGGCGAAGAATTGTTCACTTACGAACAATTCACCACATTCGTTATTGAGATCGAAGCTAACCCCATTATCGTCAGACCCGAATGACATGTCCGCTCTTACTCCAGGCCATTTCCTAATCGGTGGTTCTTTAACGTGCATGACCGAGACTGATTTCAGCAAAACTCCATCGAATCGTCTATCGACTTGGCAACACATCCAGAAGGTCAAACAAGACTTCTGGACCCGATGGCATAAGAAGTCATTCATCAGCTCAATCTTCGCCATAAATGGAACAAGGGGGCCCACGAGATCAACATCGGAACAGTTGTCCTTTTGAAGGATGACAATCTCCCACCACTGTGTTGGCACCTGGGAAGAGTAGTGGAAGTGCACCCAGGCACAGATGACATCACACGCGCCGTGACCGTCCAAACCATCAATGGCGTCTACAAACGGAACGTTAAGAAGCTAGCGCCGCTTCCGTTGACAGACAATGCATAAACGATCAATGCCACCGTGTCAACGTAAGCGTGAGTCGACATCTCATTATTCAATATTGATCGATCGAATCGATCAACAAGGGGGAGCATGTTCCGTCGCAAGAGCCGTAAATTGACGAGAAACGTTTTCTTGTCAAAGAACAGTAAATCAGAGGTTTAACATCGGGTTCTCTTTTTTTTCTGACACCGTTAAGATCCTAGGAATGAAAGTGTCGTTCCTTGCAACTAACCAGATGTCTTCGCGGAAACGATAGAATAACAGAGAATCACCTTACACATCTCTTTCCCGAACAGTCGTGACCAAAGGACCGTTTGGGTGTTCGGCTGGATTTCTCCACCGATGTTATCCAGATGTGCCTACCATCAACTCAAATTCTTTGCAACCCTTGGAACAGTCTATCCTCTGTCCACGGCCATAAACGAATAAACATAAACACTCTCGCGTTCGGTAAGTACGGTCTAGGATAACCATAAATCTCTTGCGACGCAGTCAAGGGCGTACCGGTCAACCCTCAAGTAGTATCCATTTACTAAAACTCATAATTTTCCAACTCAGGCACATCCCCACTCCTCCTTCCAACAGACCTATCCTCTGGACCAACGGAGGGAGGTTTTGAACTATCGGACATCCTGATTGGAAAATGAAAGGTTGACAGCACCAATCCGGACATGTTTCTCCTTCGTTACAATAGTTGACTTGTTCCTCTCATTTACTTAAGGCCAACCTCTCATCCACGAGGAGCCTCGAACCCTTGCGTTGGGAGAAGAAATCGAGTTCACAGTTCAGTTCGTTCCGAGCCTTCGAACAAGTGACATTAGCTTCTCTCAACCAAGATTCTTACTCGCTTGCAATCGACATCGTGCAAGTCGGAAATTAATACAGATCAACGTTCGGATCTGCGCGCGTATAAGGCCGGAGTTGTCGGATCAGCCTTACTGAAGAATCGGCCGACAATTCTGGGACGAAACGCGATTCCTTCAACTTCCATATTATCCGATCCGTTTATTTAAATAGTTGCTCAATATTAAGTTGGCGAGTAACCATACGAAAGTTCGCGTCTCGATACAGCAACGACGCGACTGAACAGCTGTTGAGGCCTTCAAAAGGCATCTATTCAAAACAGTAGGTGATTCCGTATTCACATATGAACAGTTTTATACCTTAGCGAACTGAGATCGAAGCCATCTTGAATTCACGTTCTATCATACCCATATCCTCTGATCCTAATGATTTTACTGCATTGACACCTGGTCACTTCCTTATCGGTGATTCGTTGACCAATTTACCGAAGCATGACATCTCTGAGCTTCCGGTCAATAGATTGTCTGTATGACAGCACATACAGAAAATTAAACATCATCTTTGGATCCGATGGAGTAAGGATTATTTAAATGAATTACACACGCGAAGTAAATGTCATGTCAATACCAAAGAAATAAAGGAAGGCACCGTTGTAATTATTCAAGAAGAAAATGTTCCGCCAATGCAATGGAGACTGAGTAGAATAGTTTCTCTACATCCAGGGGAGGATAAAATTGTACGCGTCGCCACGGTTCGTACTGCATATGGCACTTATAAACGTATGATTAAGAAACTTTCTCCGTTACCGATATATGATTGCGATAAGGACTAGATATTAATCCCATTGCCGTTTGCGTTACGTTGATTGGGCCGTTTTAATTAACCTTTTAATGTCTTAATTTCTTCTATATT
Source organism: Lasioglossum figueresi (assembly GCA_028455805.1). Classification (NCBI taxonomy): domain Eukaryota; kingdom Metazoa; phylum Arthropoda; class Insecta; order Hymenoptera; family Halictidae; genus Lasioglossum; species Lasioglossum figueresi. The sequence goes on from CM052196.1 coordinate 19,042,189, forward strand.
ATAGTTAGCACTGGTAAGATAGATCTTAGATCTCAGATTAGACCGTTTGAAGTGGTATTTGTAGCTACATTACGGTATTATAATCTATGTGTTTTTGAGGCTCGCGTATAGTATTATGCTGAGTCTTTTCGTTAGTTCCCCTTTTTATTTTCCTTTATATTTGAAAGTCTACAGCTACTATCCGTTATAACCTGTAAATCTATGATTTAATGTATATACGAGTAACATTTTTTTTCCTTTTACGTGAGCACACAATTTTGTAGTATAATTTGAGTTATATTAAGTGTTGTATTCCAACTTGCCTTTAATTTCGACATATTGTTACGGGATTCTGTTTTATGGTAGAGTATTTTCTATCTCCTTCGATATTACTAGTTTGTTCGTGATTGTAATTTCCGGTTGAACGTACAGTCGTTCAAGGCGGGCAGCATGTTAAGTCGCGAGTAACGTCTTTTGCCTTCATAAAATAATAAAGAGGTTAACGGTACGGACGTATGAGTTATTAAGTGTGAGTATTAAAGTTCTTTATTTTTAAAAACCTTGACTAGTGTTGGTTACCTCTATTTGAGGAAGCGGACTCAGCGGTCTCCTAATATTGATAGACACTGAAAGACGCTACAGTTACTGTAATATTTATAGTCGATATTCGAGACTTGTACGCGAGACTCGATGCGTTCGACCGATGTGCGTAACGAAGCGTCGGTGACGATGCGAAACAAAGGCCCAACGTTCGACGAAGGTTCTCGATGATCGGCGTCGATTTCTCCTGGATTCCGGAGACTTTCACTTTCTTTGATTATTCAAAATGAGTGAGCGAACTAAAGATACCACCTCAGATTCCGAGACTAAACGCCCTAATTCATCTAAGGAGCCTAGCGTTAAGAAAGTTCTTTCTAAACGCTTAAAAGGAACGAGGGCGTGCGACAAAATCCGGTTAGAGCGTAAGAGAGAACAAGAGAACGCAAAATTCCTCTTGGAAGATGGGAAGGCCATTAGATCAGATCTCTTGGTCGGAGACAAAGCAGAGTTATTAGACTGTGAGGAAGAATCCGCAGAGAGCGCCTTTTGCTTGACGAATGTGGGCTCGGCGCTGTCCTCGACCAATGGTGGGGCACTGCGCCTGCGCACCAGCCGCTATGCGAGTCGGGAATCTCAAGCGTGACGTCATGCTCGCTCTCACCTGCCCGTGCTTTCGAGTCAGCAACACCCCAGATAGCCAAGCGACTATCAAGCAGAAATCGAGCCCGGCGTGCCGGGGTCAGGTATCGGGAGTTATACGGGCCGAACGTCGGTTGAACGGGCTCAAGGCACACGCTGACTAGAATCTGATCGTGGCACTTATGACCGTGTGGGCCCGTAAAATTCCCTCGGCACAAACGGGCACAAGCTGCCCTCGGCACGTCGGGCCTGATTTCTGCCAAATTTTAAGTAGGTCCGAGATTGTAAGAGGGCAGCACGGTCGCACTAATGTGGCGGAATAAAATTATAATATTTATTAATCCTTGTGCCATTGTCTCTGTCTCTTCACCCACTCCCTGCGGCGTATACAATATAACTTAAATAAAATAGATGAGATAAAATAAATGCCCTCTTACAATCTCGGACCTACTTAAAATTTGGCAGAAACCAGGCCCGACGTGCCGAGGGCAGCTTATGCCCGGTTTGTGCCGAGGGAACGTTACGAGCCCACACGGTCATAAGTGCCCTGGTCAGAATCGAGCATTTTTGCTATCTGGGACGTGTCGTGTACTCAGTTTATTAACGCTTTTCCTTGCGAACCACGTTGTGGTTAGTAGTTATAACTCTACATTATATTACTACTTGGTGACTATCCCTGAACAAATAAATTTTATACGATTCATCGTGCAAGGGTGAACAATTTATTTATTTCCTGAACACGTAGAGAGCTGCGTAGGACTGTCTCATCGCGATTCTAAACTCGAGAAGTTAAGTGTCGTATCGAACTATCAAGATATTCTTAACGGTGTCCTCTGCGGAGAAAACCTATTCATATTTCCCGCTTGGCACACGAAGAACGAACCCGGCTTACAACCTACACTGGTGACAAGCCACATTCCCAATCCTACACGAAAGATAAGCAAACAAGATGGTAAAAACACATGATAGGATCTCGAATAAGAACTTGAGTTTCTGACATTCCCGTAAGAGACTACTACAGCTTCAGAAGTGGGATCAGAACGATCTGAACACTTGTGTTAGTTTTTGTTAAATTGTGTAACGTGAATGGTGACCATGATATCTCTGAAAGATATCCTGAATATACACGAAAGCCTTGGAAGAGCTGCGACTCAGCCGATTCGCGCTCTGCACAGGCTCGTTGGCGAAGTTTCCGATAACATCCATTCTCAGAATTTGATGAAGTTTTCAAAATAGGTTCTTTTTTTACTAAAATGACGATTGCCAGAAGGATTTTTGCCGACTCGAAAAAATTTTTTTTATTATTTCAATGTTGCTCTCTACCTTACCGACTTACTGACTTTCTATTTTGGACTTTATAGAATATCTTCCATTAATTGTAAAAATGGATCATCACCAGCCTAGTTCACCTCATAGCGCCATAAAAATTCACACATATGATCTATATAGGCGAATCCTCTTTAATTTTGAGTGATACATACATAAGTTAAACTTTCAATTTTTAAAGACTACTCCTGGATTTTCGTATGCGTGGTCGGGCCGGCCCTCTCCGCCCCCACAACGACCTAACCCTAACCTAACCACAACTCTCTCATTCTAATCAAGTTTAAATGACTCATTATAAAATTATACAACTTATACGACTCTAAAAGCAGTTGACGAACTGTCGTATCATACTGACGCATGCGCACAGCACCCACATAAAGTAGGAAGTGGGTAAGTCGGTAAGGTAGACCGCGACATTGAAATGATGAAAAAATTTTTTTCGAGTCGGCAAAAATCCTTCTGGCAATCGTCATTTTAGTCAAAAAGGAATCTGTTTTGAAAATTTCATCAAATTCTGAGAATGGATGTTATCGGAAACACAGCCGGCTCGTTTTCGAGGAAGATGGCGATCGAAACAACCGAAAGCGGCTAGGACATTTTGTTGGAGCATATAAACGCGCTCTACTGTACCGACGGAGGGTGGCGTGGTGAGCGTGTGCGTAAGAGAACGAGAGAACGGTGTGAGACACATGAAAGGAAACACGTGTAGTTAAGCTTAAATACCCTGATAGCCAAATGGACTCCACGTGGAGTGTCGAAAATGAACGCGGTAACCCAGAATCTGGAGCCATCTGAATGCAGGCCACGTGGAAGGCAGCTTCTGCAGTCCAGCTGGAATAATGCGGCGAATGACGTTTTACAGGGCAGCGCCGTCGGTAAGGGAGATCGCATTAATATGGCAAATTTATTTCGCAACGGCCACAAATAAAAAACATGCAATTTCTACATAAAAGATAAAAATAACTTATAAATAATAGATTTCAGGCTTAAACTTGAAGTAGGTATCAATTTCAAGAAAAAAAAAGAATATCGATAACGGGAGTTGAACCAACAACCTGCCGATTACTAGTATTTCTCCGTACGCCCTCAGATACTCATCTTCTTGTTAGCTCTTAACGCGAACTTCTCTTATGAATGAGTGAACCGATTTTCAAATGCAATTTTTTCGGAAAATTTTGACAAGCGCGCGCTAATGCTTTGCTAAATTACATTTCGAGAAGACAACTTCAAATACTGCAAGTTTCAGAAAAATCCGTGACCCATCAACCGTGGCTTCCCCTTGTTAGCTCTACCACCGACGAGATACTCGTCGTCGGTGACTCCATCGTAATGTGCACAGACTGAATATTCATTCAAAATCGGTATTTGCAATTGTAGGTAAAAAGGAAGACTGCCTATATTTGTACGATATGTAGAAATTCATTTCACCGATATTACCAACATAACCTCGCCGACGGTGCTGCCCTGTACAAGGGCATCCGCCGCTCCACGCAGACTCCACGAGCTGCCTTCCATCTGGCCGGAAGAAGCTGCCGGTGTTCATTTTTGGAGGCGCAGTGGCGCGCCCGCCACACTCCTTCCAGATTCTCTCCACCCGTGGCTCCGAGCAGCCTGAAGCGACGGTCTGGAATGATACTGCCCTCCACGTGCATTTCAGGCTCTGCTCTCTTCCTGCTCGGTGCAGATCTGGCTATCAGGGTATATTTATAGTATAGTCATATAAAGTTTATAATAAAAGCAACATTGTTCACAAGGTGTTAAAGGTAGTAGTTTGTGAGAACCCTAATTCTATACCAAAGAAAGCACGAGCAGAGTCTGTACTGCGTGTGGTAAAATTAAAGAGTTCAACACATTTTACCAGTTTCACATTTGAAAATGCGACTGAACTCGAACAGAAGGTTACGTCGGTTGTGGCTTCATTTAGTTTGAGCGAGTTGATTGGGATCACCTGTATATTGAACATCAACTGTGAGGGGCAAAAAGAAGATATTAGAGAATGGATCTGCGAGCGTTTGTCCGATTTAACATTATTGAAGGAAGCTAACGCAACGATGGCCCTTTCAGAAGAGGAATCGGAAGACGACGCAGCGGAAATAGCCAAACGGCACCGTGGCGTTACACCGAGATTTACGTTGAACTTTCGAGATATCGAAGACTCGATACGATCATTTAACGGAAGTGATGGATATCCCATGGAGAGGTGGATGGAAGAGTTTGAAGAGAATGCGATGTCATTTGTATGGTCCGACCTGCAGAAAACTCTGTTCGCGAGAAAATGTATGACTGGATTGTTTGGTAAGATTGTTCGTGCAAGGAGAGCAGGGGCTTTCATCGTGGGCACAATTGAAAAGTCACGAAAGGTCCTTGACCTTGAATGACCTTGGAATAATTATAATCACTGAATTCCTAATGAAAGGGACTATCATTGTAGGTGTTTAAAAAAGGGTGGTTCCATTTTAAAAAGTCAAGGTGACCTTGATATCTCTAAAAAAATGACATAAAAACAAAATTTTTTGGCATCGTGTCAGCCCCATTGTACCATTCAACTTTGTCCTTACAATATTTTACGTATCTTTAGAAACAACAAAGATATTTGAGGTGCAAACGTTAGGTGGCTCACCCTGTATATAACAACTTCAAATCGATGTCCCCACAATGTACTTATAACTACTTTTAAGTGCAAAGATCTAAATTTGTAATCATATGTTATAATCCTTGTGGTCGCTAATGACCTTGATGTTGATGCGACCTGTATAAATAAATAATATAAAAAAAGATCCGCAACTAAAAAAACTGCGAGAGGAATTGCAAAATTCCGAAAATAATCATAGTCTATCGGAAGGTTAATAACAAACAATTATTTTGTGTTGCATCTTCAATGGAGGAAAATGTAGTTAGGACGAACCACGAAGAAATAGGTCATCAAGGAGTAGATAAGATCTTCCGCAGAAGAAACAGAAGATTCAAAAATGTATTGCGAATTGTTTAAAATGTATTACGTATTCGGCTAATGCGAACCGGATAGAAGGCATATTAGAACTATGGTCCGTTGGAACGAACAAATCACCGTTATAAGTATGTCTTTGAAGTGATCGACACATTTACGAAATTTGTAAAATTTTATCCGACCGTCAGTACCAATGCGGACGAAGTGATAAGTCATTTACGAACTTATTTTTCCGTTTATAGTAAACCGTACAAAATTGTTTCGGATCGAGGCAGCGCATTTACCTCGAACAAATTTAAAGAATTTTTGTCAGAGTTGAATATACTGCAGGTGTTAATTGCAACCGCAAAGCCACACACAAACGGTCAAATTGAAAGGATAAATCGTTTTCTTACACCGATGTTAGCCGAACTAAGTTCAAACGCCGGTTCATGGGATCAAGTGTTAGCCGACGTGGAACATGCATTTAATAATACGTTAAATAGTTCTACGGGAGACACGCCGAGTCGATTATTATTCGGAATCAATCAAGTAGGTACTGTGTGCGACGATTTGCGTAAAGTGCTGAACGAACAGGACGTTGATGATCGTGAACTATCAACGATAAGAGAGAATGCCGTCGCGAAAATTCGTGCAACCAACTTATACAATAAAAAATATTATGACAAACAACACAAATCACCAGTACAGTACAGTTTAGGCGACTATGTAGTAGTAAGAAACGTAGATGTTACGGCAGAAGTTAACAAAAAATTGTTGCCAAGATTTAAAGGTCCGTATGTCGTCGAAAAAGTGCTTGACAAAAATCGGTATGTTATTTGTGACCCAGAAGGACATCAAGTAACTCAACTTCCATTTAAGGGTATATCTTCCCCAGAAAATATGTGAAGATGGGTTGTAGCCGATCTATTGTTTACTCTTTATCGATTATGTTTTCACTTGTAATTAGGAGATTCGCTGTCCTTGATCAGTACTACGAGAGGACCTCGGTGTCAATTCCCTCACCGCCTAAACGTATGTGTGCTCTTAGCAGGACGGTCAGGATTTAACCTCGTTTAGGATGAGGCTATCAAGATCAGGTAAGGCGATCAGTCCTACCAGATAATTCCAGGAGCGGTGATCGGAACCTGCTCGGTAGGCAATCTCACAACGTGGCGGAAAAATTACGAATGTCCAGGCAGGGCACGGTCACGTGGCCATGGCAACATTCGAATTATCCTGGGGTCCGTTCTGAGCTATTGCTTTCCACGTCTCTCGCTAGATAGCGAGAGATGCAGGTAATAAGAAAGAAGAAAAAGACACTCGATCGCTACTGCACGAATGTCGTGGTAGCACTGATCGACTTTCAAATAATATTTACCGATTCTCAATTCGCTCTCTCGCCGTAGAGAGAGAGAGAGAGAGAGAGAGAGAGAGAGAGAGAGAGAGAGAGAACGTCTTATTGACTGTTTACGAGTGCGTTAAGCCGGCGTCTCAATCCTACGTATTTCGGAATTGATTTTACTCTTCAAAATACCCGCCGTTACGCAATTGATTCTCAATACATTCCGTAGCGGATTATCGATCGCAACGCGCGACCTGTAATGCCCTTCCTGTCACTTTGGCAGTACGTAAATTACGAAATTGAACCGAGTTTCAATTTTCAAATTTAACACTTTAATTTAATTGAATTCCAATGACTTCCTTGGCCATTTATGCCAATAATTCGCGATGCGCAACGAGAATTGCCCTTTTGTCGGGCTTTTAATGAAACGTCAGGGTCACGGTAGTCGTCGCGTTCCGCATAGGGTATAGTTTAACGAATTTTGTGAACAGTTTTTCGATCACCAGAATATACCTTGCACCCCCCCCCCCCCCTGACATCGGTAACGGACCGTAAAAGTCAACGGACAACACCTCGAGAGGGCACCCCGGTATTATGCTTTGCATATCGATATGTATCGCATGGGTATCTTGACGCGTTGGCACGTGTCACACGCGGCAACTATTTTTCGCGTGCGGCGGTGTAATTTTGAAACATAGAAGTCCTGTGACAGGAGCTTCACCGTCTTCTCCCTACCAATATGCGCGTAGATTTCGTGCGCTTCTCATATTAACGAGTCGTGCAATGGCGACGGAATGACCAGGCGTTCCTTGCCATTTTTATCCGCGTGGTACAACGTGCCGTCGCGGAGGTGAAAACGGTTTTTTGCGGGATTCGAATTTTGTTTGCAACATTCGATTTTGCGCCGTAATCTTACGTCTTTTCGCTGCCATTTAGAGAGTTGCTTGAGCGCGGACAAAAGTGTAGGTGACATGGCTCGTGCAAGGGCCGTTAATATTGGTATTAACGTATTTCTCGTTCGACCAAGTCTCGGATCAGTGCATTGTCCAATTGGTTCATTGTGTCTGCGGAGATATTTTCTTTCCCCAGACGAAACTGGATTTCAATTTGATAATCCTGAATAGAGAGGATCCATCGCGTTAGTCGTTGGCTCGGGAGTTTGCTATTCATCAGGAACGTGATTGCTTTATGGTCGGATAGCAACAAGACTCTGACCCCGTACAAGTATGTTCGGAGCTTCCCTAGTGCCCATACTATTGCCAGTAGCTCTTTTTCGGTGATGAAATATGTCAATTCTGGCCTCTTAATGTTTGATTCGCGAATGTTATTGGTCTTAACTCACCGTCCGTATCTAGTTGTTCCAGCACTGCTCCGGATGCAGTTGAACTTGCATCGGTTGAGAGAAAGTATGGCTGACGATTGTCGGCGTACTGCAACGCGACCTCTGTGCAGAATGCATCCTTGGCTTGGTTGAATGCCATTTGCAATGCCTGGTCCCATTTCCACCGAGTCCCTTTCTTGAAGAGTGCAAGCAACGGTGTTGTAGTTTCGGTGTGTTTCTTGGTCAACTTGCTGTAATAGTTCACCAGGCCCAAGAATCCGCGCAACTGATTAACGTTTCACGGGTTTGAGAATTCGCGAATGAGGGCTAGCTTCTCTGGGTCTTGTTTTAACCCTTCCGTCGACAGTATGTGGCCGAGGAATTTGACCTCGCGTCTCATGAATTTGCATTTTTCCAGGTTCAATGTGATGTTATTTTCTCGTAGTCGTTTTAGCAGCGCGGTGAGATGTTCGAGATGTTCTTCGAACGTTGGTGAAAAACAAAGGATCGAATCCCTCCATTCCTTCCAAGTCTCGTCTCAACGATCTCACCAGGCTTGCGCTGCTTGTCTTTAGTCCAAACGGTGTGACTACATACTCTTAACATCGGCCCCGATATAAAAATGCGGTGTACTTCCGTGATGATGGTGTTAACGGAACTTGCCAGAAACTGTTTGTCAGATCAAGGCTAGCCAAGTAATCCACCCTTTGAAAGCGCTGGAATATAGCATCCGGCGTTTTTGACATTTCATGTCATCGACTAGAAACTCATTCAGTTTTCTCGCGTCAAGACACAGACGTATTGGTCCGTTCTTTTTCATTACTGGCACTACTGGATTTATGTAGGGACTTGTGCTTGGACGGATGATATCATTCGCCTGCATCCTTTGTATGTCTACGTCCGCAGCCTCCATGTATTTCAGCGGTATCGGATAGGTTCTGCTACAATATGGTCTTGTAGGTTTTACGTGCAAATGGAGCTTGTAGCACGTCATCCGTCCGATTTCGTCTCTCCATACTTCCGGGAATGCTTGAATTACGTGGTGCAGGGCGGTTCTTTTTCCCAGGGTCACGGAAACGGGATCGAGGAGGGATTGTATGACCTCTTCTTGAAACTTTGTTTCTCGTCTATCTGATGTGTGTTTTCATCCATGGTTCGTATAGCCGCTTCATCTGTGCCAGTCTCCTCTGTCATTTTTATTACCGCTTGACAAAAACAACTGTGGCCTTCGCTCGTCTCAGCGTGTCCGCGCCAAGAATGACTTCGCAGATCAAGCCTGGTATCACAATCGCTGTTGTTTCTATTGCCTCCTTTTCGTGGCTACGAGTTACCCAGACTTGTTTCTTTAATCGTGCAGATTTCCGACACCGCTGTTACGGTGCTTCCCGTGTCGATAAGGGCTCTGGTGGGAATCCCTTCAATCTTAATTTTTATTGTTTGTAAGTGGTGACCCTCCTTCTTCCTGGAGCTGTTGGCGCACGTCTGGGTATATTGAGCCTATTGTTATTTGGACGTCTTCCCCGTGTTTTTCATAGGAGATGCCTCCCGCTTGAGCGGGGAAGTCGCTCAGACATGTTTCTGAGGTTCCCCTTATTCGTTTCCCGTGCTTTCCTCCAATTCTACAACACCCAGATCCTCCTCCTGAGCTTCCTCTTCAAGATGAGCCAGCCGTATGCGATCGTTTGCACTATCTCGAAGTGGTCGTTCCTGCGGTCGGCGGTTCTCTTGCCATGGTCTGGAGTTGTCGTATCTTGGCCTGTGATTATCAGTCGTCGGTCGTTGCCTCGTTCTCCCGATCGCTGATTCTCTCGGCGTTGCCGTGGCTGGGCCGAGTTAACGTTTGTTCGTTGTACATTTGTTGACTACTGGTTTGTCCGTTCGTATGTGGTGCGGGTATTCCAGTCTCGAGAGTATTTAGGGCGCTCATCGTATCCCTGCCGATTTACGGTTCCCTCGTTATCAAATCTTTCTAGCAGGGCCAGAAACGCATCGATTGTTCGGATGTTTTGGCCCAGGACGCAATCATCCACTCCCTGAGTGTAGTGTTTGGACAGCATCTGTATGATTTTATCGTCTGTGGGACGCGGTCGGAGGTCACGTGCCTTTCCTATTAGATTAATCGCATATGCCACGCGCGAAACTCCAGAATCGGCCCGGTGTATTCCCGCATTAAGGTTATCTCAAACCTTTCTTTGAATTGCCGAACTCCAGAATCTTCCTACAAGGGCGTTCGCAAGCTGGTGCCATGTCACAATTTGGTCGGACATGATGTCCCACCATTCGCCTGCATTGCCTTTTAACAATTGTGTGATGATGAATTTCATCTCTTCGTCTGGTAGACGTGCTGCGTCCACGAACCATCTAAGTTCCCTCCGGTATTTCGATGGCCTTACGATGGTTTTGCCCTCAAAGGTTGGCATTTGAGATTTCACCACGAATGGCCGTGCCATTGATACCATTATGGCATCAAATCGAGTCGATTCATTCAGTCCCCATCGTGAGTCAGCGTGACTGGATGTCTGCTGACGCGTGGTGTTGCAATCCATTTGATCGTGTCGGTGATCATCCGGCTGGTCATTAGGCCCCATTCGAACCTCTGCCTCCGATGGAATTTGGGAAGTTGTTTGTGTACGGACTTGCTCCAAGCACTCTTGTACTTCCTTGCGGATGTCTGCTTGTGCTTTCTCGTAGTGTTCCATACGCTCTTCGATTTTCCGACACGAATCGCGTATTTCGATTCGATGTTCAGTTACGCGTTCGTAGACCTCTTCGGTTGTTACTTGAGCCTCCACTTTTGCTGTGAGCTGATTAACTTGGCCCCTTAAGTGCGCGTTCTCATTTTGCAACTCTCGAATGACATCGGCCATGGAATCCCCTTCGCGCGAGAAGCTCGGCCCCAAGGCCTGACTGTTACCGGAAGAAATTGGGACCTGAACGCGCCCATGACTTACGGAACTAAGGGGAACCAGGAGGTGGTGTCCGTTGAATACATGTACTCGATTGTATTGTCCCGATCGATACGTCCTGTTCTTTTTTTACCCGCCATTTTGTTAGCGCGGGTCTTTGGCTTATTCATGCTACCCTTCTTCAACAATTAATTCGTCTCAACCAAACCGCCCCACGTTGAGTGCCAATTTGTAACCGATCTATTGTTTACTCTTTAACGATTATGTTTTTACGCACCGAATTGATTCTTACAGAATCAATTGTGTAATCGGTACGGGGTAATTAGGAGATTCATTGTCCTTGATCAGTACTGCGAGAGGACCTCGACAAGGCACGATTACGTGGCCCTGGCGAGGCGTCCGCAGACTAAACGTTCCAACGAATTAATCCTTCATTACCGGTGCAAACTGATGAGGTGAAAGACCTGATCTGAGAACCACGGACGACCGATCGGTACTGCTGGATGGTTACAGGAGTGGCGATCGGTCCCGAGTAGAAAAGGTTCGCGGCTGCGCGCAGGCACTCTTCTCCAGAATCGGCAAGGCACGATAACGTGGCCGTGGGGACTCCACAATAGCCTGGATACACCCGCGTATCGTATCGTCGGATCTTTCAGCCTAATATGTAAACTATGTGGACTGTGCTACAATCGATTTGCTAACGATTCTGACACCGAGTCGGTTACTAAACCCGATGCCTTCCCGATAAGAGGTTCGTGCCTCCAGGCACTAGACAGCGGAAAGGTTGAGACGAATGAAAATAATCGTTGATGATAGAAATCGGGTAGAATCAAGGTATATTCTGTGATCGATGTTGTGTACACAACTGGATTTCACAGTTTCCATGCGTTGCTATATCGTAACAATAATACCACGCTAGTGAGACGCGACGACCCCGTACCTAGAACAAAGGCCTTCGCAAATTAATATGTATACGTGCATACGTCTATCGGCTTTGAACCGTGGATGTCAACCTCACGCACGTCGAGTCAATCCGTGAATTTATTATTCGTTTCAATTTCCCCCGTGACAAAACAGACAATACTGATCGGCGCTGCTAAGATACCACAGGAGCGGCGATCAATGTCTATTGCCCGCGAATTCATCTAATTACCCTTCTTCTAAATACCCGCCTCTACGCAATTGATTCTCAATAAATTCCGTAGCGGATTATCGATCGCAACGCGCGACCTGTAATGCCCTTCTTGCGGGCTCGAAACACACTTTGAATAACCTGTCACTTTGGCAGTACATAAATCACGAAATTGAACTGAGTTTCAATTTTCAAATTTAACACTTTAACTTAATTGAATTCCAATGACTTCCTTGGCCATTTATACCAATAATTCGTGTTGCGCAACGAGAGTTGCTCTTTTGTCGGGCTATTAATGAAACGGAGTGTTATGCCTTCTTGACAACACGTAAATCATACAATATAACGAAGATTCAATTTTGCACAGAAATAAATTTAACTGACTGAATTTCAATAAATTCCATTGCTGATCATTCAGCTTATTCGCAAGACGCGACTAGAAATGCACTTTCGACGGGCTATAAGCGAAATTGAAAATCGTGCCTTCTTGGCAAAACGCAAATCACAAAGTTTAAATGATTTTTAAGCCCAGATTCGTAAGCGAGAGCGCGGAGACTCATGCGTGCTATCGGATCGAGTCCAGACGCAGAGTACTCAATCTGCTGCTCGCATCGACCTCTTTCGATCGTAATCGAGAGGGGATCGATGCGCGCGCATCTTGTTAGATATTGTCTAACCTTGTCTATGACAATGACCTTGCGCACATCTTGTTAGATATTGTCTAACCTGACCTTGTCTATGACAATGATCACGCCCGACGTCACGGCCGTCGCAGTGGGAATCGATACCGGCTCATACGATGTATCGATATGTAACCAGAGTGGTTAGGGTGAAATCAGATAATGATAAAGAGTAAACAATCTAAGTTTTATTACACTTCCTTCTGTCTCACCGTTTATATTTTGTGTTTATTTTGTTTTATGCGTCGTATTGTAAATGTCTTGTGATTCATATTGTTCATTTTCTATTGTAATATGCGTTTCATAGTTTGTATAATATTCATTGTATTCTATTGTATACTTGTGCTATGCGTTAGTTTTCTTTTGAGTTTGCGCCATGACGATTGAGGGCACTATAGCCGATATTTGAGACTTGTACGCGAGACTCGATGCGTTCGACCGATGTGCATAACGAAGCGTCGGTGACGATGCAAGACAAAGGCCCGACGTTCGACGAGCGCCGATCAATGGAGAAAGGGGAGTCGCAGTGGAACGTTCGAGGCGTGAACCGCGTGTTGTCGTTTTTGTTGTGTTATGAATTTATGTTGAGGTCGTAGTACCCATTCAACGTACTTTATGTGTTTGTTTTTATGTAGTTCATAATTTAAATAGATTTATATTTTCTGCGTTATATCATTAAATGCAGTTTTAAGTGATTTATTTCGAATCCTGACGTTTCCGTGAGAGACTACTACAATATATACAGGGTGTCCTGCTGAAGTGAAAAAAGTGTTCCTACAAAAGTTATTTGGTATGACAGGCTACATTACGTAGTAATAATTGTTTTCTTGTGGGTGGAGTGGTGGAGGACATTTCAAGGTCACCTTGATTTTTTTAAATGGAATACTATATTTTTTTCTTCAGAAAATAATAGCAGATAGTCAGACAAATCCAAAGATATTATTCTGATTTTTTTAAAGGTAAATTGTTAGCTTGTGTTAACAGCCAGCAGCCGCTGCTGAGTGGCGTCGAATGCGTTGGTATTAAATTACTGCGATAAGACTCGATACTTTAAACAAAGTTCGATTAATTTTACACGAGCTTCTTTCGGTAGTTCTTTCATGATCGACAAGTCAGTTTGAGACGTGCATTCAGTGGGCAAAGAAGTTAAAGTATCAGAATTTTTAGTTCATAGTTATTATTATTTCTGTTTAATTATTGTACTGTTTTGTTTAACTCTTTTAGTATACTATTTCAGTTCTTTTCTTTTAGTGTAACTGTTTTATTTAATCTTTTTAGTGTGTTGTGTGCCTGTTTAATAAATTCAAATGTCTCTAAGTGTTAAACAAAAGGTAGAATTAGTTCTTCTACGGGGTGATGGATACCTATTATACAAACAAGTCAGTAGTGAATTCCATAAACGGCATCCGGATATACCAAAGCTATCAATGTCAGTTATTCGAAAAATTGTTGAGTTATTTAAGAACACTAGAAGCGTTGTACAAGAGGAGAAGCATCGACGTCCTTTATGGACTGAAAACGACCTAATTAATGTTCTGGCCGCTTTCAACATCTGCCCTCAAACATCCATTCGTGCCGTTTCCGCCAATTGTGGACTCTCAAAAACCAGTGTTCATAAATATCTTAAAAAGCATCATTTGAAAGCTTACAAGCCAACAGACGTGCAACCAATTCTTCTTCGCGATATTAGACCTAAAATAGAATTTTCATGAATCATGAATTTTTCATACGAGCAGTGTAATTTGGCTTCAGAATTCTAGGATGTGGTCAGAAGCTAATCCGCATTGGATTCAACACTGCAATATTCACTATAGGAAATCTATTACGGTGCAGTGCGGTATCCATAACAGCAAAATAATTGGACCCCACTTTTTTTAAGGAAACGTAAATGCAGCATCGTATTTAAGATTTCTCGACAATGAGTTATCTGATGTTTTGGATGAAATGTCAATAGTGCAAAGACAAAATCTTTGGTTCCAACAAGACGGAGCTCCTCCCCATTATGCAATAGCAGTTCATAAGTTGCGGACCAATTACATGGCCTCCATGGTTGCCAGATCTTTCCTCGAAAATGAGCATTCAGGGGAAATGGTACAGCTGGAAGGAGGAGAGGGAGGAGCTAGAAGAAAGTAAGATTTTTCGAAAATAGTCTTACAGGAAGATAAAGGTGGGATGGGAAAGAGATAGGGCACGGAGACACGAGGCAAAGAAACTGGAAACAATCAAAGCACAGAAATACGGCAAATTATAGGGGGAAGGGAGACGGCGTCACGTCTGCCGACGTGTTGCTGCGTCCGCCGACGTGTAACCGTAGCATATAAGCATAGTTAATACGTAAATGTAAGATCATATAACCATCGCCAGTATAATATTCAATATTTATAGCCGCCGTTGCCGCTAAATTATCGTCAAACCATATCCGCCCACTCCCATAACATTCACATCGCAATATCATATCTTAATATGTTCTCAGTAATCTCAATCTAAAAGCGTTCCCAGTAACATTTCGTTATAGTAAGCCGATCTTTCTTACCCGCAATAACCGAAACATCCGTCGAACGATCCACCATACTCCACCGTGCGAATCGACAGCGGCTTCCCAAAACACACCATCGCCCCACCACTGGGCCAATGGGTCAACATGTCGAGCAGGTCTGAGCGGGCCTGAGTAATTAGTAGTTCTACTTCGGACTCCGCAGTAGGAGGACCAAACTATTCTACATCTAGACCGGCCGCTTCTACTTACCGCGTTACTATTTCTCGCGTTACTATTTTTTGCGCTTAGTGTTCTAAGTCTTTTGTATTGTTCATTTTATAATATACGCTCGCTACATACGACATCCCAGTACTCATTTAATAAACGAGTCTCGCTTCCTGATCCTGTCCCTCGCACCTGCGACATTCGTTCGTTACTCCGCGTTGCACACGAGTGTCACATGCCGCATCGCGTCAACGAACGAGAAGACGGAGGCCGCCGAGGACTGGGCATACCCAGGAAACTGAGGACCATTAGCGACGAAATCCTCTTGGGGCGAATCAGGATCGTCCCTTACCTTACGCCCGTTTTGGCAGAGGCA
>CM052196.1:19064933-19084858 GCA_028455805.1 Lasioglossum figueresi
TACAGACAATTCTCAAATTCTGAACGAACATTTTTGAAGGTATATGTTGGAATAGCTCTGCATTCCTGTACAATTCTGTAACGCAAATCGTTGATGTTTTCCAGTTGTACTAGCACATAGCGTTTGAAAACAAAACTGTCCACTATTGATCTGTGACGGTGACAAGCTGGCGCTACGTCTCCGCCAAGTGTTTAGTGTTAGTCTTAAGGTATGTTTGGACGAATGGATCGGGTTGCGTGCTGCGCGATAGCGTCGAGAGGTTGTCGAGATGATTGGGGGTGCGTTCCGTTTCACGCATTATGCGCATAGACTGCATAGAGAACCGTTCCGTTTCATTCAATGCACGCATCAGAGCGCTCAGAAAATCCCCAGATTTTCACCACCTCTCGCGCATCAACCGTGCATCAGCTACCACAGTTCAGAGGTGAAGCGTTTGATGCGAAGTCGATGCATTGGCGGTAAATTTGAAGAAAGTAGATGCAAATGAATGCAAGCGAAGCACATTCTGGACAGTGTGAAGACAAACATCTGTAAATATGGACCGAGTAGAGTTTCCTGTAATTTTACAAGAAAGTAATGAGGTGTTGACACTCTTACTCGACAAAGAAAGTGTTGTGAGAGCAACTGAAGGTATAAATATATACAATCAATATATTTTTCACATAACATGTAAATTACATAAATTACTAAATGAATTACATAACCTCGAAAGTAACGAACGATAATTTTACAGATGAACAATTTTTACGACAACTAGTAACCGAGTATGAAAGCAATGCTGAGCAAAGCAAAGCCATTTTTGATTCGCATCAAATGCATGGAAAAGCGTTCCGTTTCCAAACGCGCATCATGCGCATTAGTGAAACGGAACGATATCCATGCGCGCATCACATTGAATGCGATCCATGCGCTTAATGCGTGAAACGGAACGCACCCTCTGTCGAGTCTCTCATAGGGTGAATGTGTTTAGTTTAGTTTAGAGTGGAAGCGAACTGTGAGAATGAGAAAGAATGTTTTTCTTCAGAATGCGTCAGCGTGCGAACTAGCGGGCTAGTTTTTATTTAGTTCTGTAAGAGAATTTGTTGAGAGCGGTCACGCGGGCTACGCGGGTGTACCGACCGTCTCTCGCAATAAAGCATAGTCCAACCACGATGGTTAATGCTTCGTTTTGTATTCTCTCGATCCCGATACCAATATCACCTCAGATCTCTTGTTTATGATGTCTGTCTTTCAATATAAGATTGTACT
This sequence comes from Lasioglossum figueresi, assembly GCA_028455805.1. NCBI lineage: Eukaryota > Metazoa > Arthropoda > Insecta > Hymenoptera > Halictidae > Lasioglossum > Lasioglossum figueresi. Next base: position 19,066,182 of record CM052196.1, read on the forward strand.
ATTTAGTCAAGTGTAAATCATCGTAATAAGAGATACTACCCAGATAGCACAAAGCTTGCTAAAAGACGTCTTTTATACGCCTGCCGCAAGCTGTAAGTTCGTCTTAAAGACGTACGTAAAGACTTTTTTTCGTCTTTAACTCGTCTTTAATTGGTCTTTGACACGTCTTTGTTACAAAAGTTACGTCTTACAGACCGCTTTTATACGACTTTCGCGCGACTTACAGACGTCTTTTTGTTTGACAAAAAAGACGTCTAAAAGATGTAGCTTTAAGACCTCTTTTTGGCATCTTTCTGTGCATCTTTTATACGTCTTTTTAGGGGTCTTTGAGACAGCTTTTCAACATCTTTCAGGAATTTTGCAGGCGTCTGTTTTGGGGCCTTTTATGCGTCTTTTACACGTCATTTTAGGTATACCATATTAGGTATTTTCAGGTATATTTTGTAATATATTTTACAACAAATATATTTTGTAATATACATATATACACATACAAATTAATTAAAATTATATTATTAAAGGTAAAATAATGAATTATAATATCTGCAGCTGCTGTCTGGTTCGTTGAGCAGGATCCGCAATAGCTTTGATGGTCCCAAGCGCCTTTAGCGTAGCATCCTGCCTTGAGTGGCAATTGCAGCAGCTCCTTGACTCCTCTTCCTCCTGCCTTCTTTCATACTCTCTGCGTCTGCTTGTGAGTAGCGATTCCTCGCTGGTGGCAGTAACTGAAAATAAAATATGTTTTATGGAAAAAAGATATACTAGCTAATTACAATAAGATGATGATAAGAGGATGAGATGTACATCTGATGAATTTTCCCGCACTCGTAGCACTTACCACTTACTTCTTCTTGTTCGGCGATAACCATGTTTTCACTTTATAGGTTAGGATTTCGCGTGAACTATGCACTTACTACTTTTTGCGTTTTTACGCTACTTGAGCACATAACCTGACACAAACTATTCACGTTAGGCAGGTTTCATGAAACACATTTGTATATTCGACGCGATGCATACACATTGAGATCCCGCTGATCCCACGCGCAAGAGATCAATTATTTCGCTCGAGTCGTGCGACGCTGTTTCCGCGTCTTTTTCACGGCAAAAATGAGACGCAAAAAAGCCGCCTGCCTTCGGCCGTAAAAACGACGGCTGCAAAAAGACGACTTTTTAGACGTGTAAAGACGCCTTTTTGAAGCCGTCTTTTTCACGGCAAAAATGAGACGCAAAAAAGCCGTCTTTTTGGAGCCGTAAAAACGACGGCTCCAGAAGGACAACTTTTTAGACGTGTAAAAGACGTCTGTATGGGTCGTAAGACGTAAAGACGTAAAAAAGACGAGAAAAAGAAGAGAATTGTTTAAAGTGTGTATTCTTTAGAAGAACGAGTAGAAATAATCTTTATTTATGGAGCTGATGAGTGTGCTCGTCGAACTGTTGCTACGTTTAATGAGAGACATCCTGATACACATGTTTGTCATACGTAGGTGTTACAATTAGTTGCAAAGTTTAAGGAAACAGAATCGGTGACAAATTTAAAAAGAAACCAGCCAAAATTCATAAAAGAAGGTGATCAAATAGAAATTATAGGACAGTTTACTGTGAATCCTACTAGTTCATTTCGACAAGTTTCAATGGTAACTGGTGGGTTAGTGGGATCTGTGCACAAATTACTTAAACATAACAAGTTGCATCTTTAAAAAATGCAATTGCATCAAAAGTTATTGGAAGATGACTTTGACAGGCGGATTGAGTTTTGTGAGGAATTAACAAATATGATCAACGTCACTCCTAATCTAATTAAAAACATTTGTATTAGTGACGAATGCACTTTCTTCTTAAATGATGCTGTAAATCGTTATACCTGTCGTTATTAGTAAATCGTCATACCTGTTGTTATTTTGGAATGACGAAAATCCACATCTTATTAGAAAAAGTAATACTCAATGGCCGGAAAACATAAATGTTTGGGCAGGCATTTTAGGAAATGCTATTATAGGTTCTCTGTTTTTCCAAGAGAATTTGAATGATAATCTGTATTTAAATTTACTGGACGACATCATTGATCCACTTATGACAGAAAGTCTTGAAAACCAAAGAGATGAGAAAACGGCAATTTTTTGTTAAATGAAGAACTTTTGTACTTCCAACATGATAGTGCACCCCCACAGTACACGTTACCAGTTCGCCAGTGGTTAAACAATCGATTTCCACTAAGATGGATCGGTAGAAGAGGTGTTATTGAGTGGCCACCAAGATTATCAGATATAACTTCAGTCGACTTTTTTTGTGGGGACACTTAAAGAGTGTCGATTTGCGTCGCAGAATTGTACAGAAATGTAGAGCTGTTGCAACAGATACCTTCTAAAATGTTCGTTCAGAATTTGAGAATCGTCTGTATTATTGTTTAGAAAACAACGGAGTACATTTTGAATATTTGTTATAATTATAAAGAAATTACAAACTTTCTAGCTATATAAGTATGACTCGCTCTACTTCTCTTTAAATATCTTCGAAACTAGTGCGCAGATAAAAAAAAGTATCCTACGAAAATTGCAGGTCTTTTTACGTACAATAAGATCCCATAATAAAAAATATAGGTTTCTATTTGAAAACCTTGAAAACGCCACCCAAACAAAAAACTGATAATGCCCTCCTCTTCCCCCTCGAAATCCTTGGACACGTGTTTTACACTTTTTTAATATCTTTCATACTTTTCGAGATATTCGGTTGAAAAGTTTTCAAATGGACACCCTGTGTTTTATTAAAGATATAAAATGGCAAACATCAGATTCGAAACATAAAAGAGAAGGTTCTTATAAAGGGAAAAAGTAGTTTGAGGCTATTGACAATAACATTGGTAAAAGAAAACCATGGTTTGAATCCATAAAAAAATAGGAAGACTATCAATAAACATGCTGAGTAGGATCAGGGTGACCAATTATTAACTTAGCAAGCTGAATCTTACACGTTGAATTTTATTTATTCCATTTTTCTGGGTTGAAGGTCATTTGTAGGTCGTATTGTGTTACATGGATGAATTCGTTATTTGGTCAGCTACAACATTACGTTAACGAAGATATATCATTCCATTTAAAAAAACATCGATGACCTTGAAATCTCATAAAAAAATTACCTTGATATTTTTTTCCCTTACACCGTTACATGTGGCCCTTCAAACAGTGTAACTTTGTCCTAAGAAGTTTTTTTGTACAACGAAAAGTAACGGAGACATTTAGGTCTTCTGTTTCTTCGAACTCACCCTGTATAAGGACATGACAGTTTGAAGTGGGCAAATAGAGTCGCGGCTCTTCAACGCCATCTTTATGTACACATAAAGTAAAGAATAATGTAAAGTAAAGTAAAATAAAGTAAAGTAAAGTGAAGTAAAGTAAAGGTATCTCCTTATTTGGTGTGTTAAGTATACAGTCAAATGTTTGGTTCACGATATAAAGAATTTTACCAGATAATCGATAATCCAATTGACAATTACACAATTAATTCGATTATTAGTCGAATCGATAATTTATATAAATAGCTACTTTCGGTTACATATCAATGAAATCAGACGAAATCGTGTGTTGCGACCTAACAGAAAACATTTCACTAAATAACGAAATAATGAAATATTGCGCAACATTAGTTTCAACAGATGCCACAAACTGCACGAGGCGTTCGATTAGGTCAACCACTCCAGTCACTGACTCACTCAACAACAGCTCTACGTCTCTACTGGTTCTCTACGTATAGACAGCGTCTCATGACACGTACTCCTCGTGTTAACGTCTAGGTTAGCGTGTTGTCCGTACTTTCGACGCGTCGTTTTTTCAAAATTTCTTCAGAACCCGAGCCCGTTAATGTAAATTGTAATTGTGCTATCATGGCGGTACGTGTGCAATTCGAAAACAACAACGAAGTCGGCGTTTTTTCCAAGCTGACGAATTCTTACTGCCTGGTCGCAATTGGCGGTTCCGAGAATTTCTACAGGTAACAATAGATAACATAATAGTTCGCATCTATCTCTATCTTTCTTCGAAACAAGAAATCATTAGGAGCTGTCACGGTACGATCATTCTAGCGTGTGCAAATCTTACGAGCTCCGATTGGTTTCACTCAAACTGCAATGAAAACATTCACTGTGCTAATAAAATACATAACTTTGTAATTTCAGTGTATACGAGGATGAATTATCCGAGGTAATTCCTGTCATTCACGCGTCGGTAGGAGGATGTCGAATTATTGGTCGATTGTGTGTTGGTAAGTAAATATTGAAAATTGTGAAACGTAAAGAAATTAACGCAATCGATATAGACATTTGAAACAAATTGAATTTAATTAGGAAATAAAAATGGTCTGCTGGTACCGAACACAACGACAGACACGGAATTACAGCACATACGAAATTCACTGCCAGATGACGTCAAAGTCCAGCGAGTAGAGGAGAGGCTCTCTGCTCTTGGTAATGTTATCGCATGCAATGATCATGTGGCTCTGGTGCACCCTGATCTCGACAGAGTAAGTATTTATGCGAGTAATGCGAGACCCACGAAACTGTCTCTAGAATTCGACACCAAGTTCCAAAGACTTCGACCACCCGATTAGAGACAATAAATTAGTCTAAGAGTCGAAGGCTCTTGAGCCCAAAGACGGGACTCATCCAATTTTTTCTGTGACTTTCCCGCGTCATAACATTAACAGTTTGAGACACCATTTGGACCACTTCTACAACTCACCCCTAATTTTCTCCCACTATTCTTTATCACCTCTACCACAGTTTTTATATTCCTTATAAAGCATCTTTCCGTTCTGGTCGTCAGTCTTTAGCCTTTTCTCAACTAAACCACAACTTTGTACAGTTGTACTATTTAAAATATAAGTTAGTGTTACCAAATCACTTTATACATTTATTGTATTCACCAAAACACCTCACCCTTTATTAACTACCCAGCACAGTTTTAAGTAAGCAAGCCAGGAGTGACAGATATGAGAAAAAGTCGAGTTCATTGATCTTTTCCATCTTCGCACGTACAGAATGAGAGTGAATTTTTATATTTTATATGGCTTACGCTCAAAAGCCTGAACAGAGAAAACTATATAATGTTGGGCCGATGAAGCCTCGAATCTCTAATTTTAATGTTTGTCGACAGGAAACAGAAGAAATTTTAGCCGATACTCTAAAGGTAGAAGTATTCAGGCAAACTGTGGCAAGTAACGTCCTAATAGGTTCGTACACGGTGTTATCGAATCAGGGTGGTCTGGTACATCCGAAAACTTCTATACAGGACCAGGACGAGTTGTCGTCTTTACTACAAGTGCCGCTTGCTGTAAGATCGCTTAAAACAGCTACAGCGATGTCCCATTCTAAGTCAATTCTCGGTTCTGTGTTGTGACCTAGATCGAAACAGGACACTATTTTTTTGTGGCTTCGTCGACCGCGCCGAACATAGAAAATAACATCGAAGCTCGAGAGATCTCGGTCGCCGAGAAGTGTAAACATAACTAATCCAATAACAAAACTTCTTTATTTTTCATTATTTTTTCATGAAAATGGTACCAAATATTATATAATCCCAATTATATTTACTTGTGTAATGAACGATGAAAGTTTTCGACGCAAAGGACAGCGTATAGGAAAGAAAGAGACGCGAAGAGTCGCGGCGTGCTGGCACAGTTCAAAACATTTCCCATACGCTGTTCTTCCTTGCATCCGAAACATGCATCGTTCATTACACAAGTAAATATCATCGGAATTATATCATATTTGGCATCATTTTTATTAAAAAAAATACCACGAATATGTTGGTCAAAGTTCCATAAAAAGATAATGAAAAATAAAGAAGTTTTGTAATTCACACCGATATACCTGACCCAATATCGAATTACGCCTCCACCGCGCGGAATGGGTAGGCAAAGGGACATAGAGCCGTGTCCTCCGCCGATCTTAGAATGGCACATTACTGTATATAACAATATACGCAACGTAAAAAAATATTTAACTATTTATTGTTGTATTAAATAGGCAGGAACAGTAAATAGAGGCAGCGACGTTATAGCCGCAGGAATGGTCGTAAACGATTGGGCTGCCTTCTGTGGCATGGACACAACCTCGACAGAACTCTCGGTTATCGAAAGTGTCTTTAAACTAAACGATGCTGCCCCAGCCGCGATTACATCAACTATGCGTGCATCGCTTATAGAAAGGTAAATATATAAGCGAATTTTTTGATATGTTATTTAATTGATCGTAATGATAATCAACGTTCTTTCATTTGTTTCAGTATGTCTTAAACGAATTTAAACTTTCTAAGAGAACGTGGACAGTTTGATGGATGGTAGAATTTCACTGTGTACATAAATTGAATATTTATGTTATATTAAATGAACTGAAAGAGTGGTACATTGCGAGCGACATACCTGCAGAAACCATACTTTCTTTATAATTCCATCAATAGACTACGATAGAACTGTAACGTAATATTCTGTACGAAGGTTTATACAAAATGTATCATCATTAAGTTCTACCTAATCACCACCATAACGAATTTTTACTGTGTACCGTGATTTTGAAATACCTCGTACGAAAAGACGGACGACGACAGTTAAATACAAGATATGATTACTTACCTCTTATCGTGACTAAGAATAATTATGCGAACTCCGACTGTATGTTGCGATATAAGTCCCGTGGATTTTTAAATATTTTAAGCATTTTTTAAGCGTATACAAAAAGAGAATGTACGATTTCATTTTTGTCAAATGTTCTTTCAAAATTCACGAATTTATAAGTATAACTGCATATAAAACGGAAATATTTTATTGAAATATATTTCAATTGATAATCTCTTTGAATATAAACATTTTTTGTGTCAAAAAAGTAAATCATTTCAATTCTGACTCTCTAACTGTCTTATATATAATAAATGAACTATTGTAAACAACATTGTGCGGACCAGCCTGCTAATTCAGTTTATTACAAATAAAAAAAAAGAGAGGGCAGCCTGGATTCTATAAATTTTGATTAACAAGACTAGAGCAATGGTAATTGTTCAGCATGTAACAACTCGGAAGCAGCAGCGGAATCTGCACACATAACTAATGTAATACCTGCTTGATAAGACGCAGGGATACGAATGTGAGTTGTACCAGTATTAGCATTACTAAGCTGTCGTTTTTGAGTCATTGCTTCTCGTACCATATTTACAACTTGCCCTGGAAAAAAAACAAATCAAAATATTTCACTCTACCGTAGCGATTAACGAATGGTTAATTACGTACCGAGAACATTGAGCTGTCGCCACCTGTGATTCATAGTGGCGAGTGGTGTTAGATCTGTATTAGCGTTCCAATGAGCCAAAACATCTGCTCTCCGAATAAGCAATATACTAGGACTTACAAGTTGATGCCACACGTACTGAAAGAAAAATCAAAACTCAATACGATATAAGCGACTAATGATAAGTTTCTACAATTCTTTCAACCAACCTGTTCGGCTAAACACTCTAACGGATTGGTTAAATATATGCCTGCCTGTCCCACACCAAATATCATTTGATGATGCCATGCATCTGGAATATCGCATCCTACTCCACAATGTTGTAAATTCAACGTTGCGATGGGCGCAGCTCCTTTAAGAGAGATTTTACACTTGTACAATAAAGATCAATATATTTGTCAATCGATTTTGATCAATATATTCGACTTTCACAATTGCACACCTCTCGAAATCCAATAATGCAGCCAATGAGACAAAGACACTTTTCTTTCCGGATAGAACGCAAAGAATTTCGTGATAACTGAACCGTTTGTACACGAAGCTATACCTCGCGCCAAATCTCTGTGAGTCGCTCCTGCTACAGATCGGCTGTACAAATATCTGGGTAATGGTGAGCCTGGTTCTCTTTGTCTAGTGTTCACACCGTTTAATAACGCCTCCAGCGAAAATGATACATTTAAAGCCAACTGTAAAAACGTTCCTCGATTAGATCACCCATCATTAATATACAGTAAAGTCCTAATCTAGCTTCCATTGCCTGTTTCGAGCAGGGACAGAGATCATATAGGGAAACTAGTTTTTTATGACGCGCAGAAAGTATAAAGGATGCCGAACGTCGAAAAGGACAGCATGTAAAGACGGACCGCGCGGCCGAAGGCGCAACACAGAAAGCGTATCGGTGAGACAATACTAGTGCAATACTGAAACTTTTTTATTTTTTACTTATTTTTAATGAAATTTTACCAATATATTTGTGACATTTTTCTGATTAAAATGACATCCAACAAAATACAATTTTACCCATATTTACTGTACATGTGAAGCATAACTTACAATTTAACATATACTTATATTAGCATACGTTTACATAAACAATTTAACACCTGGAAAATATGTTCTCAAAGAATTAGACTAGAATTTTGCAAATTAACGGAGCTACAACCCGTTGGAGGTTTATAAAACTCATTTTAATCAGAAAAATGTGACAAATATGTTGAGAAAGGTTGTATACGAAAAGGTTGTGAAAATATAAAAGTTAGCATCGCATTGGTATTTTGAACAATACAATAAGTTTTGAATTTCTGCCGACCGTCGCGTCGCGGTCGCTGTTTCTCTTTCTTTTTCACTCGCTATCCTCTTCTATGTCCTAAAGTTACTCCATACCGTCAATTAAACTACTAAATACAGTTTAAATTATATCGTGTTTAGTGTGATTTTAATCAGAAAAATGTCACAAATAGTTCCTAGTGAAAGTCCCATAAAAAAGTAATGAAAAGTAAAGAATTTTTGTAATTGGATTAGTAGTGGTTCACACTCGCGGAGATGCCCCTCAGCGGAAGGGGTAGGCGAAGGGACAGTGATCATAGAGATCTTCAGGAAGTTAGATCGCGACTTTACTGTACAGACAAGGTATTCAATTATACATACCAAAGCATTGATTACGGAAGTAGCACCGCACGCAGACGTTTCAATTTGGGTAACTTGTTTCACCGTAGCTTCCTTCTCGCTCCATAACATAACTTTTTCCACTGGTAAAAGCCCATCTAATCGTTCATTGGATAATTCGTTTTCCTGTGAAAGAAAGAAATTCGTATAAAGCGGAACAGATTTTGTTCAAGATCGTGATGTTAAAGCATATTAACTAGATTGGAGTCGCCACTCTGGTTGAACTCGGCCTGTTTATTGAGCATCAGTTTCTTTGCCATTATACGATGGTAAAGGGTCGAACTGAGATTCACTCTTCCAGAATTTAAATTTTTAAATAGCAGCTTCAAGTAAGAGCTCTCCGAGACTGAAGCCATTGAAGATTCAGCCCACAGCTCCGATTCGGTGTCTCTGTTATCACCAGGTGAAATAAGATCTCCACTTGTGTTGTGATATCCGTACGACTCTCGCAATGGACATCCTGTATTACGATATAAGCCGGCAGTGTCCCATTTTTCTATAAAATCATACATAGGTATGATCTCTGTGCAGGTTCGCTGCTCAAAACAATTGAGGAACATTTTATTCTCATTGATAGACAGCGGATTTTATGCATTTATGACAGAAATTATTAGGTGTAATTTAAAAAGGTGAAAACATTAGAAGAATTTAAAAATACTGTTATTTTAGTTTCAACCTATTATAGATATTAACAAAGAAAATACATTTCTACTTCACTTCAATTTGTTGCACTTAATGTAAAAAAATTTTATTCTGCATAAAGATCCGCTGTCTACTCATTGATGTTAAGTTCGCATGTCTGTTAACATTTGATGTTGTGTCTGGTAAACTTTGAGTGCCGGCGACAACGAATTTATGCATTTTGGCTCAAGAATGTAAATATTGCATTTATACCTCGGTACCGAAACTTTTATATAATATCCCCTAATTGTTTTTAGCAGTGTACTTTCGCATGGTAGACCAGAAATAAAGTATACCGGTTGCGCCACTGGTACTTGGCATCCATGGAGAAGGATGACTTGGTTTCACGCTCGGTTCTGGTGTAGATTGGCTAGTTGATGAACACGGTTGAGGTTCTACATGATTCACGTTCTGTACACTCTGTTTCAGATGTTGCGACGTAGATGCAATTCCTTGTCGTGATACAACTTTACCGCTACTTAAATCGTTTAATACTGGATCCTGCTCTACGTTGTCTAATGCTATATTCTGTATGTCTTCGTTTATAGAGGCCAAGTCGCTATCTCCAGTGTCCTGCGAGGAAGATACTGCCGTAAGAAACGAGTTACGCTTCCATCACGATCGTTCAATACCTGTTCGCAGGAAGGCCCGGGATCAAAATCCATTTCTAAAAAGTCCATCTCTGGACTGGATCTACCGCTATGAGATTGTCCTTCCTCCTCGCCTTCTTCCAGTTGTCCATGGTTCGCCTCTCCTCTTTGAGCCAAGTGAACCGCGTCGTCGTTCCCCTTGTATGTGTAAATACAATAATCTTCCCCGTCCGACATGTCGCCCTCGTTTCCAGAACTAGAATCTCTCCTCTCGTTTTGCTCTCTCTGTGTGCTTTGCTGCAGGAGAAAATCGAATAAATATTTATACAACAGTGAGCAAAATGATATTTACTAGGGATGTGTGGGTAGTTCTAAAAATTTTTGGGATTCTTTAATATTTACCTTCTGCAACCCACTCGGCCCTGCCACTTCTCTGTTTCCATTAATATTAGGTCTTAGGAAACAACATGTCCCTTGACTTGTAGAGCCTACGCTGCCTCCTATATTATTTAATACACATTTAGAAACATAGGATCTAGATGGCCAGGCACTGTCCACTTCAGGACTAGAATCTGAACTGCACGATACTTTTGATGGACACTTCTCAATTCCAGATACATAATCTACGTTGTTCTTCATATCGATATCCTCATTTGGTCTAGGTAGCAACATGTTCGGCGGGATTGTAGATGAAACGGACGCTGTGTTATTTAAATGTGTAATCGGATTGGATGCGGTGCCAGTGTTGTACGAGACTGGTACAAAAGTGTGATTCGAATGCGAGTTACTTTGATTAGAAGATAAGTTTAAATGCATCTGAGGCTTAGGCAAGTTTAAAGCGCTCGTGTTCATTATAGTCTTATGCTTCAATTGACAGGTGACAGTAGAATTTACAGTTTGAGGCTTGATACTATTGGTATTTAAAAATATGGAAGATACACTTGCGTTCACCATATCCTGATTCGTGTCTTGGTCCATAGAATTATTGAAACCAGACGCGGCGGCTTGCACGGATCTTGTACCATTAGCCAACGCGACCGAAGGCATAGAAGACAGAAGGTTCTTGGCACTGTTCTCACCTATCTTATTATTTAACTTTAGCTGATCTCCGCATAGTCTACTTTCGATCGGTTGATTACTATTACTTTTCTTTAAATGTCCATCCACTTTTGTCTCCGTTTTGTTTTGGTTATTGCTTGTACCTTCTTGAGAATTCATATTATCTGGAAAAACGAACGCATAAATTTATCTATTAAAAAGCAAACGAGAACGTGACCGAAACGCGACTAACAATTTCGTGTTATCGAATCAGCGAGGGACTGTATCAAATGAAACGGAATTTTACCAGAAAAAAAATATGTTGGCAAATTTTACCTTAAAATTACTTTTCTGACGGTTTAACGATTAGGCGGTATTCAACATTAGTGTACTCTTACGCGAGTTTACGGTATAAACGAATCGAGTGTCAGTCCTTGACTGTTAGGTGTACTGGGAAAAATAAGACCGTGTGTTATTCGGTTGTTAGAATGCAGCGGTGTCAAGTGAAAAAGAACGAGAAGCCTCACTAACTTCGTCTCCCGTACGAGTTCCGGAAGTCAGCTGATTGTTAGAAACAAGTGTAGCTACGCGAAGATTCGTTGATTTGCGTATTTTTTTCGAAATAAATCTATTCAATCATTCATAGCGATAGAGAACAATGTCGCGCATCGCTTTCGTTAGAAACGAGCAGAAGTGACTTTGGAACAGAATCGCCCTGACTTGTCTCTTGCGCATTAATTAGATGTCCTCGGACTTTCGATATTTACAAACTATTACCGCACAGGTTGCATACGGAATGCGTCTATCATTTGCCTGAAAGAAAATGCTACAGTCCGATTCCGATCGCAGTTCTATGTGTTCTATACGATAACAACTCATTGCTATCCCCTCTATCATTTTATATCCTGCTTATCTCGTTATAGGAGCGAGCGAAAAAAGAAGCTCCAGTCACACGATGCGAACTCGTGGAAAACTCCACTTGGGCACGTCTTTCGGTTTGTACACATACAGGTTTTGCATTTCAAATTCATCCTTTTGCAAGTCAAATACACCCTTTTGTAAATCAATTTCAACCTTTTACAAACAAAGTATTTTTACGTAAGTTTTTGTACAAAAAATCAAATCAAATGTAAATGAATGTTAAGAAATTCAAAATTTTATTTATTGCAAAGATGTACATCAAATACTTATTTGAAAGCAATTATAGCAATTCATTAACTTTGTAATGTATGAAAACTGTGTGTAGATATGTATACATATATACATATATGTATATATATTCATTGCAGCCATCTTATTCTGATTGGAATAAAGTATTCTACGTATGTATATTTATTGAAGCGTATTGAGTATTGAGACTTATGTTTCCCTCGCAGTAATGACACCGTTTACGTGTGTCTAAATAAATAAATAACTAATTAATTTTAAATATTATTATTTAAGAATTCTTAGTCGGTGAAATTGATTTACATAAGGTTGAATTTGACTTGTAAAAGGGTGAATTTCGAGTGCAGAACCTGTATAACAAATTCGACTATTTCTATCGAAGTTATTTGAAATATTATTTAAAAATTGACTCCCTTTATCAAATACCATATTTTTAGAATTATTTCTTTTGTCAAATTTAGAATAAAGAAATAACAAAATAATATGAAATTTCGTATTACATTTATTTTTAAATAACAGTGCGAAATAAATTGTTTCAAATAGTTATTTCTTATTTTCATTTCAACTAAAATTTGTCCAGGTCTGTTCCAAGTTCTTCAGAACAATTGTTCCTTTCTGAAACAGTCTTTATACACGTGATCTCTCATTCGGAATATCTTGTTACAGATTGAATGATTTTGTCCCGTTATTGTATGTATAAATGTTAAATAATTGGATGAATATTTATTGTTATTAACATCGGAGAGGATCAGTATCCTCTCGGTAGATGTAAACGTGTCCGTAGTTTCGCATCGTGTGATATCGCCTTTGAATGCTTTGCGCTTAGAAGCCTATTATGTGAGGAATATAGAATATACACACTACGATAAGAGCTCGTTGGCAGACCTAGGGAGAAAGTTACCACCGAGGCTGTCAATTTTAATTTTGACAGTGGAAATTTATAATACAGATGAAGAAGATCAGCCAAATATTCTGTCAAAGACTCTATACGAATAATGAGAAATTACATATACGATTTATTTATATTTGTAAATTAATATTTCTACCACTCAAGATAAATGTATTATGGTATTATCTAGAAACTACATGTACCTAGATAATGTTGAACGACTGAAAGTTTCGACAACGTTAGTCCCTAGAATAACACGTTGTGTTGTTTTGGTTTAGATCGAGTGATTTCCTTTGTTCTTGACTCTTCGTGAAATTATATACTCTAATAACATCAGTATTTTTATATTTTATGGGGGTTTCGTAAGGCAAGTTTCCTTTGAAATTATAAAGTAGTCGAACTGGAGAAGAGAAACTACATATGTTTTCTTGCACATGAATAGCGAAATCTAATCTTTTAACATTCGTCCACGATGAATATTATACGTATTAATTCGAAGAATGTGATCTTCGTTCTTCTGGCGATTCTGATGACCACTGTGAAACATGTTTCCATGGGTTATGGTAAACACAATGGTCTCCAATGTTTTCATAATTTTTTGACAACGTTTTCACAAGACATTTTATTTACAGATAGCATGGTTAGTAACATGATGAAGGAGGTGAATGTAAATTCTACACCAGCATACACTAGTAAAAAGGTAATACCACAGATTACACTGACTCACGAAAGTATTTGAACACTTACCATGAAATTCTTTATTTATTATAATAAGTATATATTATTAAGATTGTAAATAGGTATGATTCTCTAGATTATACAGGAAGTTTCAAGTGAATTGAAACATGTATACAATAGTTATGAATTATTTCTTACAAATATAAACTTTTTTGATGCCATAAAAGTATTAGAACACGTAGAAATGAGCTCTAAGAATGAATGAAAACAAAGATTTTTATGCACTGAATGTTAACATTCACTGTTGGTAGTTTTCCTACGTGCGTCAGTAATAGTCTAGCATTCATGGTAAAATATTTTATTGAACATGTGTCCCAAAACATCTGAAATTTCTGAAAATGAGAGAAAATTAATTGTAAAGTGGTGTAACAAAGGAAAGACGTACGTTGAAATAAGTAGATTATTAAGCAGATCTACAATACATTATATTCTGAAATGATCGAAATTTTAAGGAACTGTAAAAAGCAAAGTACCGTTCAGGCTCTCCGAAAAAACTAACGAAAAGAGAAGAGAGATTTCACTTTGATCAGTGAAATAAAAAAAAACCAAAGGTTTCTGCTATAAAACTTGCAACGATAGTTAAAAATTACTTTAAGAACGATGTAAATCTAGAATTATGTAGAAGACGATGTAAAGAAGCCGTACATTAGTGATATTATTATAATAAGAAAAAGAGATTCAAATTCGCCAAGGAATTTATTAGTAAACATAATGCATTCTGAGCATTTGAAACTTGACCTGTATAATCTAGGGAGTCGTACCTATTTAAAATGTTAATAATATTTCTGTAAGTATTGTGTCATATATTTATTATAATAAATAAAGTATTTCATGGTAAGTTTTCAAATACTTTCGTGAGTCACTGTATTTCATTGCCAATTTCTTAAACATTTACTTAAGAACTGCATCGTTAACAGGAGGAGATATCCAGACTATGCCCAAGCGGTACTATGTGTTCAGAACTGAGCGGAGAATGTTTAAACTGTAATTTAAATTCAAACTGTGTATATGGGCAAGTATATACTGCAAATTGTACAGTCTTAGATCAGATCGATTGTATTGTAAGTAAAGACATATATAATATTGTAGCATTTCTTGTTTGTGCAATAATAATTGATGACTTATACTTTCAGGGTGATCAAACCTTCCAAAAGAAGTACATGTGCCGCTATTGTTATCAAACAGAACATTGGGAGCATCATTGCCAACAGAAGAACTCTTGCAGTTCTGTGGCTTCTCCTAGACAATACTATAGAACAAATTGTACAGTGAATAGTAACATTCTCTGTCTGGGGAGACGCAAATTCATGAAAAATTTACTGTGTAATTGGACTGTAGGATACAGGTGGTCTACCGCTCTAATTTTAAGCATTACTTTAGGAGGCTTTGGAGCTGATCGGTATGCTGTTATTTTACTATTAAGAGGGGAAGACTCGTGTCCAGGATTGCAAGGGTGCTGAATGCGTTTTTTAATTTATCGATAATGCAAAAATAGGGTTTTTCAGTAGTCAAAAACACTAGATAAAAGATCAAACTTGACCGCGATCGTCTTCAAAAGTGTAATTTGCAGCTCTCTTCAAAAGCGTCGCAGCTTTATGAAAATAGCTACATGCGCAGCTGTATGCTTCCGAATAATGCAAATTATGCTGCCGAATAATACAAATTACGATCGCGGCTTAGATTGATCTTTTATCTAGCGTTTTGACAACTGAAAACCCCATCTTTGCATTATCGAGAAATGAGAAGGAGCATCCCACACTCTTGCAATCGTTTTTTTCTCTCTTTATGTGGGGAAAATGCTCTCCACTGTTAGTGGGTATACCCACTGGAGGCCGCCGGTTCGGACACTCGGAACCTCTAGCTCAAAGTGCCTGCGGCCTTTGGCGACTCCGTGCCTCGCTCGGAGCGGTGGAGACCCGAGTCCCCGCCCCGGCCGAAGCATGAAGTCGCCACTCCCGGAAAGAGGTGGTCGTCGGAGGCGCGATCCGATCCCCTTCACCCTATGGGTGCCGGGACGGTGGCCGGGCTGCCAACCAGTGCCTTTCCGCGACGAGAGACCCCGTTTTCTCCGGGGTCAGCTCAAACCCCGGCCAACACCCTTGCAATTCTGGGAACGAGTCTACCCTCTTAAGTAGCCTTGTATTACTATTAAATTGATAGGAGTATTACTATGATTTTTATAGCATAAATGGTCTATATAATATCCATTGCAGATTCTATTTAGGTCATTGGCATCATGGAATTGGAAAACTGTTAAGCTTTGGTGGACTCGGTGTATGGACACTGATCGATGTTATACTCATTTCTATAAGATACTTAGGCCCAGCAGATGGATCATTATACATTTAACTGCTATTCGGATAACATAATCTCCATTCTTTACAGAAAAGGATGAAATCTATAGTGTAATTGTTGACAGCAATGATTAATCTTATCTGAATTTAATTTGTAAAATACGAACGTTTTATTTATTATGTCTAAAAAAACTGAATTATAATGTGATATCTGTATCTGTATATATATATGTATGTTGAATTATTCTCATAAATATAATATTATAATTAATTTTAAGTTGTCACCTGATATGTACAATTTCTTAAGTATATAAATACAGAATTGTTGATATATCTCTGAACTATGTAATAAAGTATTCTTGAATATAGTTTTCGCTTACTTGTATTTATTTATAACATTTCTATATTCTTTCTTGAGTCTGTTCTTAAAGGAGTAGAGAAAGGCTGGTACTTACTCTTAATTCGTAATTTTAAAAATATCTATTAGTTTACAAAAGATTTTGTTACATTCACGTAGTCTGAAACAGCCTAACGATAAGTTGACATCAATTAATTTTAATAATATACTTCTCTCGCTAATTAAAAGCGTCTATTTATTTCAGAATTAATGAATATTGGCCACAGACTTACGATAAATACAAAGTCAAAGACTGTGCTAGTCTAAACATACAAAGTCTCCTCTGATACGTAATAGACTCAATTCTTTTAGCAGTGTAAGTACACTTCAAGAGGATAACGATCCCAAACATCGAAGCCGTTTTTGTACGGAATGGAAAACACAGAACGGTATCAGTAGGTGTTGGATTGGCCATCTCAGTCCCTCGATGCCAATCCAATCGAAAATATGTTTGGTCTGTTATTATGAAGTACAAACCCCGAGGAAAGCGTATTTTAAAATTGAAATCCCTAGTTCGTCGAATTCGAGAGATATGGAAGTCTCTTTCTGTCACATAGCCGAAAAGTTGGTTGAAAATATGTTCAGACGTTGCCAAGCAATAATCGCTAATGGTGGAGATTGGACATTTTATTAAGGAATTGCGTATCGGTTTTTAGATGTATTTTTGATCTATATGACTTTTTTTACAAAAAAGTTTTATTCTTCTTTGACATAAAAGTTATTTATTGTGATACAGACTGTATCTTGATTCGTGTCATTTTCATCAGAAAAATGTCACAAAAATATTGGTAAAATTTCATTAAAAATAAGTAAAAAATAAAGAAGTTTCAGTATTGCACTAGAATTGTCTCATCGATACGCTATTTACGTTCATCTACGTTCGGCGCGGTCGACGAAGCCACAAAAAATAGTGTCCAGTTCCGATCTATGTAACAACACAGAACAGAGAATTGACTTAGAATGGGACATTACTGTATCTCGTTGGTGCCTCGTGCGTTAGCACTCTCATACAGTGACCCGAAATAATATTCAGACGCTCTAAAAAAGACGATAACTTTTTTAATCTTGTACTATACGATTTGAACTTTTTTTTGGGGAAGCTAGAGCAATTAGTTTACTACAGGATGTGAAAAGAAATTTTTTCAAAAATTACAATAGATCGGAATTGTAGAAAAAATACTATAAGTTGCATTTTACAACTTTTTTATGTGGACCTATACAGAAAAATTTAAAAATACATTTTGTAGACCTGTGTCAATTAAACATATTCTGATAATTTCGTCAAAATCGGCCGACGTTGCAATGAACTACAAACGTTTAAAGATCCACCTGCAATAAATATAAGGATTCTTAAACTTTCACAATGCATGTATAATATTATAATTGACACAGATCTACAAAACATATTTTTTGAATTTTCAATATAGGCCCACATAAAAAGTTGTAGAATACAACTTTTAGTATTTTTTCTACAATTCCAAACAATTGCATTTTTTGAAAAAATTTCTTTTCACATCCTGTAGTAAACTAAATGCTCTAACTTCCCCAAAAAGTTTAAATCGTACAGTATAATATTAAAAAAGTTGTTGTCTTTTTTAGAGCGTCCGAATATTAATTCGGGAATATTAATTCGAGATACTATTATATCTCGTCGGTGACGCAGTCTTACGTGGTTCTTTAGGTTCTTTAGGTAGAGAGCGCGGAACCACCAACTGTATCTTGTCGATGATGGAACTTTTAGCGATGTG
Organism: Lasioglossum figueresi; assembly: GCA_028455805.1. Lineage (NCBI taxonomy): Eukaryota > Metazoa > Arthropoda > Insecta > Hymenoptera > Halictidae > Lasioglossum > Lasioglossum figueresi. The sequence goes on from CM052196.1 coordinate 19,084,659, forward strand.
GTATTTCAGATCACTGTAAGTTCCACGTTATCCCCGCGCCCACTCGCGCCCACTTCCGCGTCTCGCTGAATAGCACAGGGGCTGGCAGTATTTAATAGCACCAGAGAGTAAATGAGAGTGCTCACGCCCGGGCTTTGGCCGTGCCACTATTGGCTGCACATCAACTCGCAGTCCGGACAAGAACCTTTTTTTTTTTTTTT